>PVIY010051551.1:0-15606 GCA_004026745.1 Myrmecophaga tridactyla | reverse complement strand
CTCTGATAAATCCCAGAGTGATCTGAACAGTGAATTAAAAAGTATTTGCAAAATCCCCTTGGGGGGATGGTGAGAAAGGGGGGAAATTCAACTCCCCCATGTGGAGAATGCCTGATATTCTCACAAGCAGTGGGGATAACAAAAGCAATAGGCCGAGCCCTCAATCTTGGGGTTTGTTCATATGAAACTTATCCCTGCAAAGGACAGGCTAAGCCTACTTAAAATTAGGCCTAAGAATCACCCCCAGAGAATCTCTTTTGTTGCTCAGGTGTGGCCTTTCTCTCTCAGCCACAAAACAAGCAAACTCACTGCCCTCCCCCTCTCTACGTGGGACATGACTTCCGGGGTGTAAATCTCCTTGGCAACATGGAACAAATCCTAGAATGAGTTGGGACTCGGCATCAAGGAATTGAGAAAACCTTCTCGACCAAAAGGAGGAAGAACAAAATGAGACAAAAGAAAGTATCAATGGCTGAGAGATTTCAAACATAGTCGAGAGGTTATTCTTACACATTATATAGATATCATCTTTTTAGTTAAGGTATAATGGAGAAACTGGAGGGAAGTGCCTGAAAATGTAGAGCTGTGTTCCAGTAGCCATGTTTCTTGAAGACGATGGTATAATGATATGGCTTTTGCAACATGACTGTGTGATTGTGAAAACCTTTTGTCTGATGCTCCTTTTATCTACATTATGGATGGACGAGTAAAACATATGGATTTAAAAAAATTAAAAATAGGGGGAACAAATGTTAAAATACATTTACTAGATTGAAATGCTAGTGATCAATGAAAGGGAGGGGTAAGAGGTTTGGTACATATGAATTTTTTTTTTCTTTTCTTTTTCTGAATTGATGCAAATGTTCTAAGAAATGATCATGATGATGGCACAACTAAGTGATGATATTCTGAGTTACTGATTATATACCAAGAATGGAATGATCATATGGTAAGAATGTTTGTGTCTTTATGTTGTTATGTTTAAAAAAAAAAAGGAACCCAACCATCATCTTTTATAGCAATTCCTTAGATGGCAGCAAACTCTTCCGTGCTCACGGCAACAAAAAAATGAGACATTCAGATTTCCTCAGAGATTTGAAAAAATGAAGAAATCTTGTAAGTAGAGGCTGACATGGTGTATGTTATTTCCAAATGTTGTTCAATGCTATTTGTAATACAGAAAAAAAGTATGATAGAATAACTCTTAAATGGTGCAAAGGTCTTGTTATCCTGAAATTTCTGCCTCTCAGTTTTTAAAATAGCCAATGTTACGCTATGTCTGGAGAATAAAGTTACCCCTGAGTTTAGCACACTTAAGACACCTTTATAAATTGGGACGGGAGGAGGGTAGGTGGATGAGTAAAGAGCAAAACCAACAAAGGTTTAACCTATACTAGCTACTAAAGATTTAGTTGCTTCAGTTTTAGCAGAATATTGAATACCTTCTAATTACTTTGTAATAATGATTTGATGAATGAATAGCACTTGAAATCCTAGATTAACTACATAGTTTTTAAAATGTGACCATGCAATTGTGAAACTCCTGTCGCTGATGCTCCCGTTATCCAGGGTATAGATAGAAGACTGAAAAAATAAGACAAAAAATAAATTCATTGGGGGGAGGGATAATGATAAAAAACTGCGTAGATTGCAATATTAGTGGCCAAGGAGAGGGAGGGGTAAGGAGTAATGGAATGCATGTTTTTTTTCTTTTTCTTTTTATTTCTTTTTCTGAAGCAATGCAAATGTTCTAAAAATGATCATGGTGACAATTATACAACTATGTGATGATACTGTGAGAAATTGATTGTATACATTGGATGGACTTTGCGGTGTGTGATGATATCTCAATAAAACTATTGTTTTTTTTAAACAAAGAGGTGCTATTGTGATCCATACTATTTTATATCAATCCCTAAAATTATTCAAATTTAAAATGTAAATTTGCAAATTTTTTGCAAAGAAAATTGTGAGAAATATATACCAAGTAAAATTGCTTCAAAGGTTATGTATGTCCACAGTCCAACAATCATTTCAGTGGAGAAAGACAGACTGAGTGAAACTGATATAATTACACTGGAAATAAAATTAGCTTCCTTAACTTCATGACATCCCAAACTGAAAGCAGCAGTGTTCATGAATTTGACAGTCTGGTGACATCTTGTGACCAAACTGACCAACTACATGCCAGAAGACTTCAGACAAGCAGAAACTACTTGTTTACAACACTAGTCCTTAAATATTTTATGTGTTGTCTTTGACACAAATATATGCATATTTTTTCCTTAATTATGAAATATATAAAGAACTTTAAAATGCATGAAGTGCTTAACAGGTATATATACACAAAGTAAATAATAATAAGATGAACTCCTGGGTATATCTCTTATATCAAGAAGAACCTCTTATCAGTACCTTGGCAGTCTCCTCCTATGGGCCTTCTCTGCCTCAGAAGTAATCACTAGACTGACTTGTGAAACTCGTTCTAGACTGCCTCGTGTCAATCATTCCCTTGCTTTTCTTTATATACAATTTTACCATGTCTGCATATATCTCTCAACAATATAATACAGTACACAGCTTGAAAAATTAGTAGCATGCTGTCATGGTCAGGTTCATGTGTCAACTTGGCCAAGATGGTGGTGCTCAGTTGTCTGATCAGGCAAGTGCTGGCCTTTCTGTTGCTATGAGGACATTTCTTGGACTTAAATCATGATTACACTGGCTGCATCACAGCTGATTCCATTTGTAATCAGCTAAGGGGCATGTCTTCTGCAAAGAGTGATGCTTATCACTGGAAGGCTTTTAAAGAGGATTCAGAAGAGATGGTCACTCTTTCTGTTTCAGCTGGTGAGCCTCACCTGTGGAGTTTGTCCAGAACCTTCACTGGAGTCATCAGTTTCACAGCCTGCCCTATCAATTTAGGACTCTTCCATTCCCACAGCTATCCAGCCAACCTCTACTGAGAGTTCTCTGAGGAACTTTATCAGGGTTACCAGCTTGCAGCCTGCCCTACAGAACTTGGATTCTACATTCCCATGGTTACATGAGACATTTTTATAAATTTTATATCTACAGATATCTCCTGATGACTCTGTTTCTCTAGAGAACCTTAGCTAATACATGTGCATAGAACTAACTAGCTGTGTACTGATAAATCCACCAATTTCAACACTACCTCTAATCCCTCTATGTAGGGACACTTCCTTCTTTCTAATTTGCAACCTCCAGAGGTCTAATCAAAGTTCTATTTTCTCCTCTAACTAAAGCTTCCAATGATTTCTCTGAGCTCCAAGAGCACCCAAAACTTACTTTTACTTTATAGCAACAACTTCCCTTTCCCCCTAGTAGGGTCTAATCTACTTTTTTTCTCTAGGAATTTGCATATTCTGGATAGCTCATGGAAGTAATCATAGAGTATTTATCCTTATGTGCCTTGCTTATTTCACTCAATATAACGTTTTCAAGGATTATTCATGTTACAGCATGAATCAGAACTTCATTTCTCTTCTTACAGCCAAATATTTCATTGTGTATGTTTACACTTTATTCATCCATTCATTTGCTGATGGACACATGGGCTGCTTCCATTTTGTGACTATTCTGAATTGGTGGATAAGTATCTGTTTGAGTCCCTGTTTTAAACTTCTTTGGATATATACCTAGGAGTGGGATTCCAGGGGCATATGATAATTCTATATTTAACTTTTTGAGGAGCTACCAAACTGTTTTCTACAGTGGTTGCACTATTTTACATTCCCACTAATGCACTTTCAGAAAAACATTTTGTTAAACTCTAATCTGTTATCAAATTGTAGAAATATATAACTGTAATTTTTCCCAAATAGAACTTAATATTCGTTCAGTCCAGAAGCATTTCTTTTCAAAGTTTCCTAGTACTTCTGTCACTATTAGCGCAATAATTTATTTTCTGGAAGCAACTAAAAATTTAAGAATTGGCCACCTCCTATCTTATTGGTGTTTTTGCTGGGTGGGAAGCAGATGTCTTCTTTATTTAAAAGAAATGTACAAAAAAAAAAAAAAAAAAAAAAAGAAATGTACTTCTCTTCTTCTCTCAGTATGAATACCTTTTCTTTTGTGCTGAAAGGAGGTTTGTTCCCAATATACTCAGGAACAAGTTACTGAAGTGCAACAGATAATGTTCTGGCAATATTCCTGGATATTTTTTTTAAAAGAAAAAAAACTTGCTAAGTATCAGCCTTGCATTTTAGCCAATTCCCTAATTCAAATGGACACTGTTTTATAAAATCCCCACTGTATTTAAATACTTCTGAGTAAAGCTTCAGATCTTTTCACTGTTTAGGTGAAAACAGTGGAATGGCAGTTCAAGTTGAGAACCAAGTTCAGTAAGCTACATTAATAAATGTGGAGCATGGGGACTTCTGTTGAAGATGGCAGAGAAGGGAGCTCCAAGACTCACTTCTTCCTCTGAAACAGGTAGTAAAAACGCAGGAACTGTCTGAAGTACCTGTTCTGGAGCTCCAGAGGCCAGAACACCACTGTACAGCAACCAGAGAAGAACAGGAGAAAGAGGCTGATAAACTGCAGGAGAGTACTGTGAGTAGCTGTTTCCCCACACTGGCTGCAGATACCCATCCCCACTCTCCCGGCAGGCCACCAAGGGATCCAGTCCCTGGCTAGCTGCTACTGTTAGAAAGGGGCATAAAAATCATCTTCCACAAGAACAGGTACAGAGCCGAGCACTGAGCATAGCTTTTAATAAGCAAATTCGGGTCACTGGGTCCTGGCTCTGAGCTACTGTTTTGACCTGTGCCTGACAACTATTTCTACTCTGGCCCCAACGGGGGCAGAGGTGGTAGAGGTTTAAAGGCACAGTGCCTCCACAGGGTCATGAGGAACAATTTGCTGAAGGGTACCATCTGCTTAACAGGCCAAGAAGGCACAGCTTCAGAGAGCCATTAAAAAGGCTTCTGGCATCTATTCTGACCCCTCCCCTCTGGGAGCTGGTCTGCATCCCTTTCATGAATCCCTGGCCCTGTTTTGGCTGGGAAATACTGATTTGGGAAAGACTTGTCCAGGGTAACCTCCCTCCAAGAACAGACCACCAGGCAAAAGCAGCTGGAGACAACAAAAGGAATGATTAAAAAAAAACTTAAAAACTAGATGCAAAATAATAATAAATAAAACAGATCAAGATTTCCAGAGAAGGAACAGAGAAAAGAAATTTTCTCCTGGGAGTGAAACAACTGCACAAATAGTATAATCTTGAAAATTGTACTGCATATCTACAGTAACAATCAGACAAAGAGCTGAAAAAATGAGATCAATTAAACAAAGGCTATTCTAAAAGTCTAAAACAACTGAACCAGTATCAAAGAAGAGACTTAACATAAAGACAATCAACTATATAGCCCTAGGCAAAAGAGAAACTTACATTCAGAGTAAACTCATCAAGATAATCAGACATTTAGACATCAGCAAAAAATTATAAGCCATACTAAGAAACAGTAAAATATGTTCCAAATAAACAAATTAAAACCTCAGGGGAGAGAAAGAATTTGGAGCAACAAATCAAAGATGCTCAAACAAATCTCCTAAATCAATTCAAGGAGATGAAGGAAAATACAGCTAAAGAGATAAAGTATATTAAGAAGACAATGGGTGAGCATAAAGTAGAACTTAAAAGTATAAAAAGAAAACAAAATTATGGGAATGAAAGGCAAACTAGAAGAGATTAAAATACACTATAAGCATACAACAGCAGATTTAAGCAGACGGAAGAAAGAGTCAGCAAACTACAAGACAGGACAACAAAATCTTACAGACAGAAGAAAAGATGGAGAAAAAAATCGAAAACTTGATCAGTGTCTTGGGGATTTAAATTACAACATGAAGCACACAAACTTAAATGTTATGGGAGTCCTAGAAGGATGAGAAGGGAACAGAGGCAACAAGAATATTTGAGGAATAAGGGCCGAAAATTTCCCAGCTTTTACAAAAGACAAATATATATATATATGTCCAAGAATTCTAACATACTCCAAACAGAATAAATCTAAATAAATCTATTCCTAGATGCATACTAATCAAAATGTCAAATGCCAAAAGTAAAGAGAGAATTCTGAAAGCAGCAAGAGAAAAGCAATCCATCACTTACAAGGGGCACTCAATAAGACTGAATCCTGATTTCTCATCAGAAAACATGGACGCAAGAAGTGGTATGATATATTTAAGATACAGAAAGAGAAAAACTGCCAGCCAAGAACTCTTTAACCAGCAATAATACCCTTCAAAAATGAGGTAGAGTTTAAAATATTCACAGATAAACAAAACTTGAGAAATTCTGTCAGCAAGAAACCTGCCCTACAAGAAATAATTAGGGAGTTTTGCAGACCAAAAGGAAAAGGAAATAGAACCTTGGAATAGAGTGTAGAAATGAAGATTAATAGCAACAGTAACTAAAAGGGTAAAAAGGGAAACAAAAAAAAGATATGACATATAAAACCCAAAGGATAAAATGGTTGAATTAAGTACGGCATTTAGAATAACACAAAATGTTAGTGGATTAAACTCCCAAATCAAAAGACAAAGACTGGCAGAACAGATAATTAAGTATGACCTAACTATATGCTGCCTACAAGAGACTCACCATAGACCTTAAGACATAATAGACTAAAAGTGAAAGGTTGTAATAAAAGGAGCAATCCACTAAGAAGAAACACAATAATAAATATTTATGTACCTAACCAAGGGATCCCAAAATACACGAGGCAAATGCTAGCAAAACTGAAAAGAGACACAGACAATAGACACAGACAATAATAGTTGGAGATTTCAATATACTACTCTCATCAACAGAAAGAACATCTAGACAGGATCAATAAAGAAACAGAGAAGTTGAATAATACAATAAATGAGCTAGACTTAACAGACATTTATAGAACATTACACCCCACAACAGCAGGATATACCTTTATCTCAAGTGCTCATGGATCATTCTCAAGGACAGACCATATGCTGGGTCACAAAGCAAGTCTCAATAAATTTAAAAAGAATGAAATCATATGAAACACTTTCTCAGATCATAAAGGAATGTAATTGGAAATCAGTAATAGGCAGAGGGCCAGAAAATTCACAAATATATGGAGGTTTGACAACATACTCTTAAACAACCACTGGTCAAGGAAGAAATCACAAGAGAAATCAGTAAATATCTCAAGGTAAATGAAAATGAAAACACAAAGTATCAAAATTTATGGGATGCAGCAAAGGAAGTGCTAAGAGGGAAATTTATTACCTTAAACGCCTGTATCAAAAAAGAAGAAAGAGCAAAAATCGAGGAATTAACTGTCTACTTGGAAGAACTAGGGAAAGAACAGCAAAGTAACCCCAAGGCAAGCAAAAGGAAAGAAATAATGAAGATGAGAGCAGAAACAAATGAAACTGAGAACATTAAACAAAAAAATCGAGAAAATTGACAAAACCAGAAGTTGGTTCTATGAGAAAATCAATAAGACTGATGGACCGTTAGCGACACTGGAAAAAAGGAGAGGTGCAAATAAATAAAATAAGAAATGGAAGAGGAGACGTAACCACTGACCCCACAGAAATAAAGGAAGTAATGACAAGATACTATGAACAACTATATGCTAATAAACTAGACAATGTAGATGAAATGGACAACTTCCTAGAAAGGCATGAACAACCAACTTTGACTTGAGAAGAAATAGACGACCTCAACAAACAATCATGAGTAAAGAAATTAAATCAGCCATTAAGAAGCTCCCCAAAAAGAAAAGTCAAGGACCAGATGCCCTCACATGTGAATTCTACCAAACATTCAAGAAAGAAGTACTACCAATGCTGCTCAAACTCTCCAAAAAAACTGAAGAGAGAAACGTACCTAACTCATTCTAGGAGGACAACATCACCCTCATACCAAAGCCAGACAAAGATATTACAAAAACAGAAAATTACAGACCAATCTCTCTAATGAATATAGATGCAAAAATCCTCAACAAAATTCTAGCAAAATCCTCAATGAATCAAGCAACACATTAAAAGATTTTACACCATGACCATGTAGGATTCATCCCAGGTATCCAAGGATGGTTCAACATATGAAAATCAATTAATGTAATACACCATATTAACAATTCAAAGCAGAAAAGCCACATGATCACCTCGACTGACTAACGCAGAAAAGGCATTTGACAAAATTCAACATCCTTTCATATTGAAAACATTTCAAAGGATAGGAATAGAAGAAAACTTCCTCAACATGATAAAGGGAATATATGAAAAACCCACAGCTAATATCCTCAATGGGTAAAAACTGAAAACTAGAGAAAGAACAGCAAAGTAACCCTAAAGTAAGCAAAAGGAAAGAAATAATGAAGATGAGAACAGAAATAAATGAAATTGAGAACATGAAAAAAATCAAGAAAATTAACAAAAATTTAAAAATTCCTAAAATCAGGAACAAGTCAAGGATGTCCACTGTCACCACTGTTACTCAGCATTATGTTGGAAGTTCTAGTCAGAGCAATTAGACCAGAAAAAGAAACACAAGGCATCAAAATTGGAAAGGAAGAAGTAAAACTCTCAGAGTTTGCAGATGATACATGTCGAAAATGCCAAAAAAAGCCACAGTAAAATGACTAGAGCTAATAAATAAGTACAGCAAAACCAACACTCAAAAATCTGTAGTGTTTCTATACACTAGTAATGAAGAATCTGAGGGGGAAATCATGAAAAAAATTCCATTTATAATTGCAACCAAAAGAATAAAATACTTAAGAATAAATTTAACTAAAGAGATAAAAGACATATACAAAGAAAAGTATAAGAAATTGTTAAAAGAAATCACAGAAGACCAAAATAAATGAAAGGGCATATCATGTTCATGTATTGGAGGACTAAATACAGTTAAGTTGTCAATGCTACCTAAATTGATTGACAGATTCAATGCAATACCAATCAAAATCCCAACAACTTACTTTTCAGAAATAGAAAAACCAATAACCTAATTTATCTGGAAGGGCAGGGTACCCCGAATAGCTAAAAGCATCCTGAGAAAAAAAAAATGAATTCGGAGCTCTCACACTACCTGACTCTGAGGCATATTATAAAGCTACAGTGGTGAAAACAGCATGGTACTGGCATAAAGACAGATATATTGATCAATGGAATCAAATAGAGTGTTCAGATATAGACCCTCTCATATATGGACAACTGATCTTTGGTAAGGCAATCAAGCCAACTCACCAGAACAGTCTCTTCAATAAACGGTGCCTAGAGACCTGGATATCCATATGCAAAAGAATGAAAGAGGACCCATATCTCACACCCTATACAAAAGTCAACTCAAAATGGATCAAAGACCTAAACATTAGGTCTAAGACTATAAAACTATTAGAAGAAAATATACGGAAATATCTTATAAATCTTATACTTGGAGGCAGTTTTATAGACCTTACACCCAAAGAAAGAGCACTGAAGAAGAAATAAATAAATGGGAACTCCTCAAAATTAAACACTTTTGCGCATCAAAGAACTTCATCAAGAAAGTAAAAAGACAGCCTACACAATGGGAGACAATATTTGGAAACAACATATCAGATAAAGGTCTAGTATCCAGAATTTATAAAGAGACTGTTCAACTCAACAACAAAAGACAACAAAAAGACAGCCAATCCAATAACAAAATGGGAAAAAGACTTGAACAGACACTTCTCAGAAGAAGAAATACAAATGGCCAAAAGGCACATGAAGAGATGCTCAACATCCCTGGCCATTAGAGAAATGCAAATCAAAACCACAATGAGATATCATCTCACACCCACCAGAATGGCCATTATCAACAAAACAGAACATGACAAGTGCAGGAGAGGGTGTGGAGAAAGAGGCACACTTATCCACTGTTAGTGGGAATGTCAAATGGTGCAACCACTGTGGAAGGAAGTTTGGCAGTTCCTGAAAAAGCTGAATATAGAATTGCCATACGACCCGGCAATACCATTGCTAGATATCTACTCAAAGGACATAAGGGCAAGGACACAAACGGACATTTGCATACCAATGTTTATAGCAACATTATTTACAATTGCAAAGATATGGAAACAGCCAAAATGTCCATCAACAGACGAGTGGCTAAACAAACTGGTATATACATACGATGGAATATTATGCAGCTTTAAGACAGAATAAATTTATGAAATACGTAACAACATAGATGGACCTTGAGGACATTATGCTGAGTAAGATTAGCCAAAAACAAAAGGACAAATACTGTATGGTCTCACTGATATGAACTGACATTAGTGAATAAACTTGGAGAATTTCATTGGTAACAGAGACCATCAGGAGATAGAAATAGGGTAAGATATTGGGTAATTGGAGCTGAAGGGATACAGATTGTGCAACAGGACTGAATATAAAAACTCAGAAATGGACAGCACAATACTACCTAACTGCAATATAATTATGTTAAAACACTGAATGAAGCTGCATGTGAGAATGATAGAGGGAGGAGGGCTGGGGACATAAATGAAATCAGAAAGAAAGATAGATGTTAAAGATTGAGACGGTATAATCTATGAATGCCTAGAGTGTATAATAATAGTGAAATGTACAATGTACAAATTTAAAAAATGTTTTTGCATGAGGAAGAACAAAGGAATGTCATTATTGCAGGGTACTGAAAATAGATGGTAATTATTATTTTAAAATGTCACCTTCTATGTGAGACTAAAGCAAAAAATGTTTATTTGTTACAAAATTTATATTTTGACTAGAGCATTTCCTAATATAACTCAGGTAGGTAGTTTGACTGAACGTCATAAGTACTTGGAATCTCAGGTAGGCCATGAGATTTTGTTGGCTTGTCCAGAGTGATGCCCCGATGAATCCCAGAGTGATTTGATCAGTGAGTGGAAAAGTATTTGCAAGCCCCCTTCAGGGAATGGCGAGAATGGGGAGAAATTCAACTTCCCCAAGTTGAATTCTTGATATTCTCACAAGCAGTGTGGACAACCAAAGTTATAGGCTGAGCCTCAGTCTTGGGGTTTGTTCATATGAAACTTAACCCTACAAAGGATAGGTCAAGTCTACTTAAAATTTAGGCCTAAGAGTCACACCCAAGAGAGCCTCTCTTGTTGTTCAGATGTGGCCTCTCTCTCCAGCCGACATGACGAGCAGTCTCACCACCCTCCCCCTCTCTGCGTGGGACATGACTCCCAGGGGTGTGGACCTTCCTGGCAACATGGGACAGAGATCCTGGAATGAACTGAGACTCAGCATCAAGGGACTGAGAAAAACCCTAGAATGAGATGAGAATTAACATCAAGGGATTGAGAGAACCTTCTCGACCAAAGGGGGAAGAGTGAAATGAGACTAAGTGTCAATGGCTGAGAGATTCCAAACAGAGTCGAGAGGTTATCCTGGAGGTTATTCTTACGCATTAAGTAGATATCACCTTGTTGTTCAAGATGTAGTAGAGAGGCTGGAGGGAACTGCCTGAAAATGTAGAGCTGTGTTTCAGTAGCCATGTTTCTTGATGATGACTGAACAATGATAGAGCTTTCACAATGTGACTCTGTGAATGTGAAAACCTTGTGTCTGATGCTCCTTTTATCTACTATATCAACAGAAGAGTAGAACATATGGAATAAAAATAAATAATAGGGGGAACAAGAGTGATTCGATCAGTGAGTGGAAAAGTATCTGCAAAGCCCCCTTTGGGGAGTGGTGAGAACGGGGAGAAATTCAACTTCCCCAAGTTGAATTCTTGATATTCTCACAGTGTGGACAACCAAAGCTATAGGCTGAGCCCCCAGTCTTGGGGTTTGTTCATATGAAACTTAACCCCGTAAAGGATAGGTCAAGTCTACTTAAAATTTAAGAGAGCCTCTTTTGTTGCTCAGATGTGGCCCCTCTCTCCAGCCAACACAACGAACAGTCTCACCACCCTACCCCTCTCTATGTGGGTCATGACTCCCAGGGGTGTGGATCTTCCTGGCAACATGGGACAGAGATCTTGGAATGAGCGGAGACTCAGTATCAAGGGATTGATAAAAACCCTAGAATGAGCTGAGACTTAGCATCAAGGGATTGAGAAAACCTTCTTGACCAAAAGGGGGAAGAGGGAAATGAGACAAAGTGTCAATGGCTGAGAGATTCCAAACAGAGTCGAGAGGTTATCCTGGAGGTTATTCTTATGCATCAAGTACATATCATCTTGTTATTCAAGATGTAATGGAGAGGCTGGAGGGAACTGCCTGAAAATGTAGAGCTGTGTTCCAGTAGCCATGTTTCTTGAGGATGATTGAATAATGATACAGCTGTAACAATGTGACTGTGTGATTGTGAAAACCTTGTGTCTGATGCTCCTTTTATCTACCTTGTCAACAGACGAGTAGAACATATGGAATAAAAATAAATAATAGGTGGAACAAATGTTAAAATAAATTTAATTTGAAATGCTAGTGATCAATGAAAGCAAGGGGTAAAGGGTATGATAGGTATAATCTCTTTTTTTTTCTTTCCTGTGTTCGTTTTATTTCTTTTTCTATTGTCTTTTTGTTTCTTTTTCTGAATTAATGCAAATGTTCTAAGAAATGATGAATATGCAACTAGGTGATGATACTGTGAATTATTGATTATGTATGTTGTTTTATTTTGTTCTTATTTTTTAATTAATAAATAAATTTAAAAAAATAATAGGGGGAACAAATGTTAAAAATAAATTTAGTTTGAAATGGTAGTGGTAAATGAAAGCGAGGGGTAAGGGGTATGGTATGTATAATCTTTTTTTCTCTGTTATCGTTTTATTTCTTTTTCTGTTGTCTTTTTATTTCTTTTTCTAAATCGATGCAAATGTTCTAAGAAATGATGAATGTGCAACTATGTGATGATATTAAGAATTGCTGATCGTATATGTAGAATGGAATGATACCTTAATGTTTTGTTTAATTTTTTTAATTAATAAAAAATGCTAAAAAAACCCAATTGAACCAAGACAAACAAATAAATAAATAAATAAATAATAGGGGGAACAAATGCTAAAATAAATTTATTTTGAAATCCTAGTGATCAATGAAAGCGAGGGTAAGGGGTATGGTAGGTATATATATTTTTTCTCTTTTCTGTTTTCGTTTTGTTTCTTTTTCTATTGTCTTTATTTTTTTTTGAATGGATGCAAATGTTCTAACAAATGATGAATATGCAACTAAGTGATGATACTGTGAATTACTGATTATATATGTTAATGTTTTATTTGGTTTGTTAAATTTTTTAAATTAATAAATAAATTTAAAAAAAAAAAGGTCAAGGGAGGGTCAGTTAACTGGACCTGTCCATGGTGCCTGACTATGGGGAAAAAGACAACCTGCCCAAGGCAGGGAGAGAGTCCTGAACCATCTGCACAGATCTTTTTAACAGTTTAGCACTTTAAAAATTACACGTAGTATCTATTTTGCTTCCTAATGAAATAAGGAGTAGAAAACAGAAAATGTGGGTTTTTAAAAAATCTTTCTTATTGCTATGCCTTGGAGGTTTTAATCTCTTACTGACTGACAACTGGGGTATGTAAAGAAGGGAATCTCTCAAATTTCCAAATCTCCAAATCTCTCCAAATAAATGCAGTAGTTAAACGAAATATTTCACATTTTTCTCTCTAGCTAAGATTGCATGTCCTTGACTCCTGACTCACTCTGACCAATGAAATGTGGACCACATGCCATTTCTGAGCAGAAACTTTTAGAGCTCTAGTGACGTGCTCTGTTTCTTCCCTTTTTCAGTGACTAGCTATGCTCCAGATGATGGCAACTCCATCTCTCTTGCTGTCAAAATAAGAATGACATGACCTGTGACTGACTTACAGCATAAGTGAGAAATAAACTCTTGTTTTCAAAGCCAATGTCTTGAGGTTGTTTAAAACTACAGCCTAATCCAGTGTATCATGACTGACAAAAAAACAAAGCATAAGGTAGTTTTGATGAAGGATGATGGTATCTGCTCAGTGTTATTCAAGGAGATGAATTTTTTAACACCATTATTTTCTCCACTCAGTGACTGATAACTTCAAAGTTTGCCGAAATAACTAAACAAGCTTCTGATTATTTTTTATAGGTGCCTTTCAAAAGGATTGTAAACTATTATAAGATCTTTTTAAACAAAATCCAGTTTTTAGTTTATATACAGAGGCTTACCGCTAAGTAATTCAATCCAGTTCTGGACTGTTTCTGGAGGCTGAGTCTCCTTAACATGTTTTAGAGCTTCATCGAGAAGAACATCCCCTGTTGGAGCATCCGACTTACAGATCACCTGAAATGAAAGCAATAAGAATGAAATGACTCACTGATTTTCCGACTTAACTCATTAAATGAAAATAAAAAATGATTATGTAAAAAATTCATTAGGCTTACGTCCCAAAAGTGTTCATGCAGCATCAAAGTTCACATTTTTAATTAATTCAATATTAAGGAAATCCAATATTTAATCTAACAAATCAATTACAATCATGATTGAAAATAAAATTTTTATGCAATGATTAATAAATCAAGATGCTAGAACAGTTTATGCTCACTATAGTTCGTTTCTCTGCTAAAATTTGGCGTATTTAATCCAGAAGTTCAACATTATTTACTTAAATTAATCCAACTGAACACCAAGGATTGCTGGCAACCATCAAAAGCTAGGAGAGAGGTATGGAACAGATTCTCGCCCAGAACCCAGAAGGAACCGACCCTGGTAACTCCCTGATTTTGGACTTCTGGTCTCCAAAACTGTGAGAGAATACATTTTGTTGTTTTAAACAAAAACAAAAAACAAACAAACAACAAGGAAAAACATGAAAAGGGCTCCTGGAAATCAAAAACCTGACAGCCAAGTATTTAAAAACTAAAACCATAAAAATACTGGTGGGAAATAGACAATTATTCTTAAAATTTTAGGGTAACATTTTTTTGGTCTTTTTTTAAACTGCCACCATTAGCAGAAAACTTAGAGTCACAATAAAAAATCCATAGGATTAGAAGATAAGAATAGCTAAGAGATCCATTTTCAACTTCCTGGAGGGCAGAAAATATAAGAAAATTTCCAAAACCAAAAAATACACATTTTCAGACTGAAAGGCCCAAGCATAATGCATTAAAAATTACCCACCTCAAAGCATATTGTAAAATTTCAGAACACCACAGACAAAACAAAAAGCTTCCAGGGAGGAATAACATTATTTATTTAAATTAATCCAACAGGGTGCAAAAACTTAAGAAAGATTGGCTGCTCCTCTCAGTTTTACTATATACACCAAATAAATATGAAGTGTTAAAATATTTAAAAACTAAAACCATAAAAATACTGGTGGGAAATAGACAATTAATCTGTCCTATAACTACTGGTTGAAGAATGCTTTGAAAACTACTGCTTTTTTTTTTTTAACTTTTTTATTAATTAAAAAACTTAACAAAAGAACATTAATATATCATTCCATTCTACATATACAATCAGTAATTCTTAATATTATCACATAGTTGCATATTCATCATTTCTTAGAACATTTGCATCGATTTAGAGAAAGAAATAAAAAAACATCAGAAAAAGAAATAAAACAATAATAGAGAA
>PVIY010051550.1:0-15622 GCA_004026745.1 Myrmecophaga tridactyla | reverse complement strand
CCAACGGCGCAGGGCTGACAGAAAAAGAAAAAAAAAAAAGGAAGCAGAGGTTTTAGTGGCTGTGTTTCTACAAAGGCTTGACTGCCTTTGGATACAGTGGCAGGGCTCCTCAGGCTGCAACTGCCCCAGGCATAGGCAGAAACAAGCTTGTTTGAGGGCTTGTCTGGAGCCTGCGCCTTCCCCAGGGGAGGGGTGAAGCCCAACTCAGGTGGATCCCCTCCCTCAAGGAATTCAGACACCAGGGCTTGGTAATTTGAAGCCATTAAAACCAGCCTACAACCTCTCCTCTGTCTCCACCATGCCCCCAGCAGGGAGAGTCTGCCAAAGTTAAAGATACCGCATCATCTTATGCTGGTGGGACCTGCAGACAGACAAGCACCACGTACTGGGCAGGATAAGAAAAACAGAGCCCAGAGACTTCACAGGAAAGTCTGTCAACCTGCTGGGTCTCACCCTCAGGGAAAACCAACGCAGGTGACTCTTTCCTCCTGACAGGAGGCCAGTTTGATCTGGGAAAGTCCAGCTGGGGTCTATAATACCTATGTAGACCCTCCTAAGAGTGGGGGGAAAGGAACCATACAAGCAGGGCAAGAAACAAGAAAACAAGAACTGAAAAATTCTCCTCTGTTAAATAAAACCTAAGCTAGAGGTCCAGATAAAGTTGAACTGAAGGTCAAAGAACAGATGGACAACAAATTCATCCAGCAAGAAAACCCTAGGTAAAAGAAGTGAAAGCAATTTCCAGAATAAACTAATTAAGGTAATTTAATGCCTAGATGCCAGCAAAAAATAACAAATCACACTAGGAAAATTGATGAGATGGCCCAGTCAAAGGAACAAACCAACAATTCAAATGACATACAGGAGCTGAAACAATTAATTCAGAATATATGAACAGACATGGAAAACCTCATCAAACATGAAATCAATGAATTGAGGGAGGATAAAGAAGGCAAGGAATGAACAAAAAAAAGAAATTGAAAGTCTGAAAAAACAAATCACAGAACTTATGGGAATGAAAGGCAAGGTAGAAGAGATGAAAAAAACAATGGAAACCTACAATGGTAGATTTTGAGAGACAGAACATAGGATTAGTGAACTGGAGGATGGAACATCTGAAATCCAGCAAGAAAAAGAAAATATAGGGAAAAAATGGAAAAATATGAGCAGGGACTCAGGGAATTGAATGACAATATGAACCACATGAATATACGTGTTGTAGGTTTCCCAGAAGGAGAAGAGAAGGGAAAAGGAGGAGAAAAACTAATGGAGGAAATTATCACTGAAAATTTCCCAACTGTTATGAAAGACTTAAAATTACAGATCCAAGAAGTGCAGCATACCCCAAAGAGAATAGATCCAAATAGATGCACTCCAAGGCATTTACTAATCAGAACGTCAGAGGTCAAATGGAAAGAGACAATCTTAAAAGCTGCAAGAGAGAAGCAATCCATCACATACAAGGGAAGCCCAATAAGACTATGCATAGATCTCTCAGCAAAAACCATGGAGGCAAGAAGACAGTGGGATGATATATTTAAATTACTAAAAGAGAAAAACTGCCAACCAAGAATTCTATATCCAGCAAAATTGTCCTTCAAAAATGAGGGCAAAATTAAAACATTTTCAGACAAAAAAATCACTAAGAGAATTTGTGATCATGAGACCAGCTCTGCAAGAAATACTAAAGGGAGCACTAGAGACAGAGTGTAGAAAGGAAGACTATGAGTAAAGGTAAAAAGAAGGAAAATTAGAAGGACATATAAAATCCAAAAGGCAAAAAGGTAGAGGAGGGTACTGCCCATGCAGTAATAACCCTGAATGCTGATGGATTAAGCTTCCCAATCTGGGGACATGGACTGGCAGAATGGATTAGGGAATGGGACCCATCTATATGCTGTCTCTACTCAAAGGACATGAGGGCAAGGACACAAATGGACATTTGCACAACAATGTTTATAGCAGTATTATTTACAATTACCAAGAGGTGGAAACAGCTAAAATGTCCATCAACAGAGAGGTGGCTAAACAAACTGTGGTATATACATACAATGGAATATTATGCGGCTGTAAGACAGAATAAAGTTATGAAGTATGTAACAACATGGATGGATCTTAAGGACATTATGCTGAGTGAGATTAGCCAAAAACAAAAGGACAAATACTGTATGGTCTCACTGATATGAACTGACATTAGTGAATAAACTTGGAGATTTCGTTGGTAACAGAGACCATCAGGAGATAGAAATAGGGTAAGAGATTGGGTAATTGGAGCTGAAGGGATACAGATTGTACAACAGGACTGAATGTAAAAACTCAGAAATGGACGGCACAATACTACCTAACTGTAATACAATTATGTTAAAACACTGAATGAAACTGAATGTGAGAATGATAGAGGGAGGAGGGCTGGGGCACAAATGAAATCAGAAAGAAAGATAGATGATAAAGATTGAGATGGTATGATCTAGGGTTGCCTAGAGTGTATAATGACAGTGACTAAATGTACAAATTTAAAAAATGTTTTTGCATGAGGAAAAACAAAGGAATGTCATTACTGCAGGGTGCTGAAAATAGATGGTAATTAATATTTTAAAATTTCAACTTATGTGTGAGACTAAAGCAAAAAATGTTTATTTGGTACAAAACTTATATTTTGACTAGGGCAATTCCTAATATAACTTATGTAGATAGCTTGGTTGAACAGCATAAGTACATGGAACCTTGGATAGGACATGAGATTTTGTTGGTTTGTCCAGAGTGATGCCCCGATGAATCCCAGAGTGATTTGATCAGTAAGCAGAAAAGTATTTGCAAAGTCCCCTTTGGGGAATGGTGAGAACAGGGGAAAATTCAATCTCCCCAAGAATTCTTGATATTCTCACAAGCAGTGTGGGCAACCAAAGCTATAGACTGAGCCCCCAGTCTTGGGGCTTAACCCCACAAAGGATAGGTCAAGCCTACTTAAAATTAGGCCTAAGAGTCACCCCCAAGAGAACCTCATTTGTTGCTCAGATGTGGCCTCTCTCTCCAGCCAACACAGCAAGCAAACTCACCACCTGTCTATGTGGGGCATGACTCCCAGGGGTGTGGACCTTCTTGGCAACATGGGACAGAAATCCTAGAATGAACTGAGACTCAGCATCAAGGGATTGAGAAAATCCTCTTGACCAAAAGGGGGAAGAGTGAAATGAGACAGTGTCAATGGCTGAGAGATTCCAAACAGAGTCGAGAGGTTATTCTGGAGGTTATTCTTACACATTAAGTAGATATTACCTTGTTATCCAAGAGGAAATGGAGAGGCTGGAGGGAACTACTTGAAAATGTAGAGCTGTGTTCCAGCAGCCATGTTTCTTAATGATGATTGTATAATGATATAGCTTTCACAATGTGACTGTGTGATTGTGAAAACCTTGTGTCTGATGTTCCTTTTATCTACCTGGTCAACAGATAAGTAGAACATATGGAATAAAAATAAATAATAGGGGAAACAAATGTTAAAATAAATTTATTTTGAAATGCTAGTGATCAATGAAAGGGTGGAGTAAGTAGTATGGTATGTATAATTTTTTTTCTGTTTTTGTTTTATTTTTCTGTTGTCTTTTTTTTTCTTTTTCTGAATTAATGCAAATATTCTAAGAAATGATCATGATGATGAATATGCAACTATGTGATGATATTGTGAATTACTGATTATATATGTAGAATGAAATGATCACATATTAAGAATGTTTGTGTTTCTTTCCTGTAATTTTTTTAATTTAATAAATAAATAAATATGCATTCTCAACTACTACAAGCTGTTTAGAATGGCCATTCCATTTCAATCGATATAAAGTATTCTCAGACTTAAAAAAACGAGTTAACTCTTTCATGAATCCTTTCAAACCCACATGAAACTCTTCCTTCCCCTCATGCTTACATCTTTATTGTCTGTGTCTGTAGCACTATTTTTTGTTTTTTGTTTTTGAAAGAGGAAGAGACTTCTTTATATGTAGATGTGTATTCTAACTCTGCCTCCAACTTTATTATCTTAAGCAAATTATTTAAGCACTTTAGGTCACAGTTGTTAAACAAAATTGAGGTTCTCTCAATTGTACAACAAAGATGATAATACCTATCTCAATTTTTTTAGAAAGATGTTAACGATTTGTTAGTTTTTTCACCTCAATGAGATACCTTCCACTTGCTATTATTAGCCTACCTTATAGAATCCTTTCCCTGCCTCCCAATTCTGTAGGCCAAATTGGCCACCAAACATTTGCTTTATAGGATCTTATAAAACTCTGGTCAGAATTTTCATGGTGGAAAGATGCCCCCTTAATTTGAGTTCCTTGCCAGAAATGACAGAATTGGTAAGTGATAGATCACACTCCATCTACTTTTCGTGATTCTGCCTTCTCAGGTAAAAGCTTTTCATGAGGTTAAAAGCTTGCTGATAGGGAATGAATTGGTGTAGGAAGTAGGCATTTTCCTGATTGATGTGGCAATTGGTGTGGGAGATGCATTTGCCTAAGGAAGGCAAAGAAATAAAAAAAATGGGAATTTTTTATTTAAAAATATCAATTCCATCATTATTAGTCCATTACTTTACTTTCATTTCTCTAAGCCTTAAAAGTCAGTGGCATGGAATTACGCTGAGTGAAAAGAGCCAATCTCAAAAGGTTACATACTAAATGATTTCATATTTATAACTTTTTTACAGTTTTTTCATAATTTTATTTGATAATAAGCTGTTAGTTTTCATCTACCTTGACCATCTATAAGTTTTGTTTTGTTTTTTTATTAGAGGAGTTTGTAGATTTAGAGAAAAATCATGCAGAAAATGCAGAGTTCCAATATACCCACCTTCTATTATTAGTACTTTGCATTATTGTGGTACATGTGTTACAGGTGATGAAAGAATATTCTTATAATTGTGTTAACTACATTCATGGTTTACATTAAAGTTCATGTTTGTGTTGTACAGTCCTAAATCCTCTAATTTTTATTTTTTATTCTATTAAGATACATACAACCTATCTATATAACCCTTGAAACGACAAAATTATAGAGATAAAGAGCAGATTAGTTGTGCCAAGGGTTAGGGTCTGGGGGAAGAAGAGGCTTCCTCTTCTTAATTGTGTGGCTACTTAAAGAGTAGCACGAGGGATCCTTGTGATGATGGAACTGTTCTGTATCTTGACTATAGTAAATGTCATATGAACTTATACGTGTGATAATATAGCAAAGAACCAAACAAACCTCCCCTACACACACACACACACACACACATAAATGAGTGCATTTAAAACAGGCAAACTCTGAAGAAAGTCAGTGGCTTTTAGCAATGTCAATTTCTCTTATATATAGTCATGTAAGATATTTCCACTGGGAGAAACTGGGTGAAGGACACAGGGAATATATCTGTACTATTCCTTACAACTGAAAGTAAATATCAACTATCTCCAAATAAAAAGTTTAATCTTAAAAATAAGGTTAGTAGCATGGAAGAGTGGGGGTTGTATTGGCTTTGAACTGATTTGAAAACAATTTTGTTGTTGTGCAGCATAGAAAACAAAATAATTTAGGAGTGGCACCATGATATTCCTGGAGTATTCTTGAATTCCTAGAAGAAGAAAAGGAAATGTAGGAAGATGCAAAGAAACATCTGCTACATCAATTTTGCTTATCTCTGGCTCTAAATGTAAATATTAAAGTTCACAAATCATAACTCTTGGGCAATGCTAAGAGTTTCGCTCTGTTGGGCCCTACTAGTTACATTTAACATGTGTCTTATATTAACCATTGAACAAATATTTATTGAGCCCTTACCATATACCAGGAGCACTGACTTTGCTTTCTCCTTTATTTCCCAAGTACATGGTCAAAATTTTAGAAGTAGAAGAAATTCCTCTGAACCAACACTTTCAATTTTGGGAACCCAAGATGGAGGGGTCTAGAGAAGTTATTTGAACAACTTGTGCATACTTTATCATTTCTTGTTTTATTCATTTAGTTGAATAAATAGAGTTTCTGCTGCCACTCTTTGATACATACAGCAACTGGGCCTATTTCTCTGGCTCATTATCCACTCTTAAAACATAAATCTTCCAAAGCTTGTATAGAGCAAAGCCATCATAGGTCCTATTCAATCACACAAGACAAGCCATGTTCTGATTCATGATGCACTAACTATACCTACAATTTGACTGATATTTTTCCTGTTTTTCTGATATCATCCCAGTAGAAGATACAGACAGACTGACAGAAGCCTAAGACCAACCTAATGAAGCAAAGAGAGCTGAACCAGAGGCAATAAACCAGAGCCACAGAGCCAGGCCACAGGTACTCCTAGAAATGCGTTTTCTCATGACATATCCTTATAGAGTTCTACTCAATCAGAAGGTACCAAGAAGAATGTTTTTAATCATTAATTAACCATTTGCATTTTAAAAGGAAGTTCCTAAGACAAATTATAAGCAAAAAAATAAAGAATGTGAAAGAAAGCAAGAAGCTGACAGCAATGAAATTGGAAGAGAAGGGAGAGACTAGCAGATGCTGCCATGTGCCTTGATGTGTTATAGAGGGGACCAGTATTACTGGCAGCCAGTCTTCAGAAAGAAAACGTTGTCATGATGATGTCTTGATTTGGACATTTTACCAGCTTTGACACGTGCTTCCAAAATATCAAGCACTGAGTTTCTTCATCAAAATCTGTTTCAAGGAGCTGTCATGAGTTGGAAGAGAATATAGGTGTTGGATGGAACAAAGTAGGAGAGAAATTCTAAGGAAATAGCAGAGTAGAGAACTCACTTCTCTTCCAAAAATAGCTAGTAGATGGGCAGAAACTGTCTGAAACAACTGTTCTAGGCCTCCAGAGGCCAGGGGAACACTGTAGAGCATCGAGGGAAGAGTGAGACAAAGAGGCTGAAAAACTGCAGTAAACAGCTCTAAGTAACTCATTCCATGGTTGCTGCTGGTGCCCATCAACAACTCACAAGGTGAACTATCTCAGGTCTGGTCCCTGGTTGGCTACTGTTGGACAAAGAGGGAACTGGAAGCCCTCTTCCCCAAGAACAGTGGCAGGGACATAGCTGAGTACTGGCTACAGCTTTTGATCAGCAAGTTTGGATCACTGGGTTCCAGGTTTGAACTGCTGTTTTAGCCCATCCTGGACAGTGACCACTGCCAACTAATAGGAGTGAAGGTGGTAGTCTTTAAAAGATGCAAAGTTTCCTTAAGGATGTGGGAGACATTTGGCTGAACATCTCCTAGCCTGGCCACAAAAATGCAACTTTGGTAAGCCCTCAATTAGGGTGTTTTTCCTAATCCTCTCCCCAGGGTCTTTGAAACAGGTCTGCACCCTTTTCATGGATCCCTGGCCCTGTTTTGGCAGGGAAATACTGACTTGGGAAAGTCCTCTCCAGAGTGACCCTCCTCCCAGAATTTGTCCTCCAGACAACAGCAGCTAGAGGCAAAGAAATGAGTGTAAAACAAAAACAAAAATTTGTCCTCCAGGCAAAAGCAGCTACAGGCAAATAAAATGAGTGTAAAATAAAAACAATAGAAGCAAAGCAAAAACAAACAGGATGGATCAAAATTCCCAGAGAAATAAGCCAGCTCTGCAAATAAAGTCACTACCCTCCCCCCTAGGGGGGATATGACTCCCAGGGATGAGCCTGGCCCTGGCATCATGAGATTGAGAAAGGCTTCTTGACCAAAAGGTGGAAAGAAATGAAACAAAATAAAGTTCAGTGGCTAAGAGATTTCAAATAGATTTAAAATTCACTAGATTTCAACTAGTGGTCAATGAGAGGGAGGGTTAAGGGGTATGGGATGTATGGGGTTTTTTTTCTTTTTTCTTTTTATTTATTTTTCTGGAGTGATGCAAATGTTCTAAAAATGATCATGATAATGGACACACAACTATGTGATGATATTGTGAGCCACTGATTATATACTATGGATGGACTGTATGAGTGTGAAGATTTCTCAATAAAAAAATTTTTTTAAATGTTGGGGAGACACAGATATGGAATGACTAATCAAAGATATTCAAACAAATCTCCTAAATCACTTCAAGGGTATGAAGGAAAATATGGCAAAAAGATAAAGGATATTAAGAGACACTTAATCTTAAAGTGCCTCCCATAAAGGAGAATTTGAAAGTATGAAAAGGAACATAACAGAACTTATGAGAATGAAAGGCACAATAGAAAAAAATTAAAATACACTGGAAAAAGTACACTGGAGGCATATAACAGCAATTTGAACAGACAGAAGAAAGAATCGGCAAATTAGAAGACAGGACGATCAAAATCTTAAAGACAAAAGAACAGATAGAGAAAAGAATGGAAAAAAATAAGTAGGGTCTCTGGGAATTGAATGACATCATGAAGCACACAAACAGATATGTGTTTGGCTGGTCCAGAAGGAGAAGAGAGGGGGAAATGGGCAGAAAAAATATCTGAGGAAATAATAGCCAAAAAATTTCCCAATTCTTATGAAAGATATGAACATACACACTAAGAAATCCAACATCCTCCAAACAGAATAAATCTTAAGATACCTACTCTGAGATACACAGTAGTTAGAATGTTAAATGTCTATGATAAAGAGAGAATCCTGAAAGCAGCAAGAGAAAAGTGATTTGTCACATACAAGGGAACCAAATAACACCAAGTGCCTATTTCTCATCAGAAACCATGGTGGTGAGAAGGCAGTGATAGGATATATTTAATGTACTGAAAGAGAAAAACTTCCAGCCAAGAATTCTTTATCCTTCAAAAATTAGGGAGATTTTTAAATATTCACAGATTAACAGAAACTGAGAAAGTTCATCAAGAGTCCTGCCCTACAAGAAATACTAATGGGAATTCTGTAGGCTGAAAGGAAAAGAAAGGAAAGAGAGAGATGGAGGAGAGTGTAAAAATAAAGATTATAGCTAAAAGGACAAAAAGAGAAAAAAATAAGATATAACATACAAAAAACAAAGGATAAAATGGTTGAAGTAAGTACTGACATTACAGTAATAAAACAGAATTTGATGGATTAACCCCCCCAATCAATAGAGTTTGACAGAATGGATTTTTTAAAAAGTGTGATCCATCTTTAAGCTGTATACGAGAGACTCAGGTTAGACTCAAAGACACAAATAAGTTGAAAGCGAAAAGTTGGAAAAAGTTATTCCATGCAAACAGTAACAAAGAAGAGCTGAGGTATCTATACTAATTTGGACAAAATACATTTATATGCAAAGCTGTTATAAGAGACAAAGAAGGACACTATTTAGTAATAAAAAGGGCAATCCACCAAGAAGAAATAATAATCAATATTCATGCAGGTTACCCCAAAATACATGAAACAAACACTGGCAAAACTGAAGGAAGAACTAGACAACTTTATAATAATAGTTGGACACTTTAATACACCATGCTCATAGATGGATAGAACATCTAAACAGAGTATTAATGAGGAATCAGATAACTTGAATGATAAATGAACTAGACCTAATAGATATATACAGAACTTGCACCCAAAACAGCAGTATATACAGTCTTCCAAGTGCACCTGGATCATTCTCCAGGATATCCTAAATTTTGAGTAAAAAAGCAAGTCTCAATAAATCTAAAAAGATTGAAATTGTACAAAGCACTTTCTCTGATCATAATGGAAGGAAGATGCAAATCAATTGCAGCAGAGAACTGGAAAATTCATAAATATATTGCAGTAGTTAGGTTCCGGTGTCAACTTGGCCAGGTGATGGTGCCTCGTTCTGTTGCTGTGGACTTGAATCATTGGCATGTGAATTTCGTCTATAGCTGATCACATTCACAGTTGGCTAAGGGAGTGCCTTCCTCAGTGAGTGATGTTTAATTTAATTAGCTGGAGGCTTAAAAGAGCAAGGTCAGAAGAGAGTTCAACCTAGCACAGCCCAAGCAACTCAGTGTACCTCAGCTCAGCTCAGCTCAGCCCAGATGTTTGGAGATGCAGAAAGAACCCCAGGGAAGCCCATTGGAACCCAGAAGCCAGGAGAGAAGGCCAGCAGACATTGCCATGTGCCTTCCCATGTAACAGAGAACCTCAGATGAAAGTTAAATGCCTTTCCTCTGAAGAACTATAAATTTTTAATGAAATAAATCCCCTTTTATTAAAAGCCGATCCATCTCTGGTGTGTTGCATTCTGGCAGCTTTGGCAGACTAAAATATATGTGGAGGTTAAACAATGCAACAGTCAAAAAAGAAAGTGCAAGAGAAATCAGTAATTATCTTGAGATGA
Source organism: Myrmecophaga tridactyla (assembly GCA_004026745.1). NCBI lineage: Eukaryota > Metazoa > Chordata > Mammalia > Pilosa > Myrmecophagidae > Myrmecophaga > Myrmecophaga tridactyla. The sequence goes on along the minus strand of PVIY010051550.1, from coordinate 5,361 downwards.
ATAAAAATGAGAACACAACATATCAAAATTTACAGGATTCAATGAAGACAGTACTGAGAGGGAAATTTATAGTCTTAAATGTATACATTTGAAAAAAAGTAAAAATTAAAGTCAAAGACCTAACTGCATACCAGGAGGAACTAAAAAAAGAGCAGCAAACTAATCCCAAAGCCAACAGAAGAAAAGAAATAACAAAGATTAGAGCAGAAATAAATGAAATTAATAATAATAAAAGAGAGAAAATTAACAAAACCAAGTTGGTTTTTTGAAAAGATCAATAAAATTGATGAATGTTTAGCTCCTAGAATTATACTATTAGAAGAAATGGAAGACCTCCACAGATTAGCAAGTAAAGACATTGAATTAGTCATCAGAAACTTCCCCACACTAAACATAAAATTGTCATATGATCTGGCAATCCATTACTAGGTATATACTAGGAGGAACTGAAAGCAGGGACATGAATGGCCATTTGCACACCGATGTTTATGGCAGATTTGTTCACAATTGCCAATGAATGGAGGTGACCCAAAGGTCCATGGAATGATGAATGGAAGGGTAACTGCATGCATACATTATGATGGAATATCGTGTGGCTGCAGGAGTGAATGAAGTCAGGATGCATGCAACAATGTGAATGAACTTTGAGGACATTATGTTGAGTGATGTAAGCAAGAAACAAAGTGACAAATATTGTATGATCTCACTGATATGAACTAACTATAATGAGCAAACTCAGAGTTAAATTGGGAGTGTAAGTTATCAGGAAATAGAAAGAGGGCAGAGATTGGGCAAGTGATGTTTAAGGAGTATAGAATGTTTAAAAAGGTTGATTATAAAGATTGAGAAACGGAAAGCACAATACTGTGCAATGATAACACAAATTGTATACCACATTAACAAACCTAAGTGTGAATATGGCTGAAAGAAGAAGATTAGAGCTGTGTATGTCACCAGAGGGAAAACCAGAAGACAAAAACTGGGGCTGTATAACTTAGTGAAACCTAGGGTGGCTAACAGTGGTTAATTGTATGAATATAGGAAAGTTTTTACATGAGCAAGAACAAATATATGTCACTTTTAATAAGGTGTTAATAATGGAGTAGTTTATGGAAAAATACAATTAATGCAAACTAAGGCTTATAGTTAACAGTAGCATTGTAATATTCTTTCATTAATTGTAATAAAGTCACTATACCAAGGTTAGATATCAATAATAGAAGGATATAAAGGAAGGGTATGGGATTTTTTTTCTTTCTTTATGGAAGAAATGGCAATGTTCTCATAAAGATTTTGGTGGTAAATGCATAACTATGTGATTATACCAGGAGCCATTGACTGTACAATTAGGATGGATTGTATGGTGTGTGAATAAAACTGCTTTTTAAAAAAAAAAAATAACCAATGGTGAAAAGCCCAGGGCCAGATGGCTTCACGGAAGAATTCTACCAATCGTTCCAAGAAGAATTAATACCAATCCTGCTCAATCTCTTCCCAAAAAAAAAAAAATCAGAGAGGAGGAAACACTTCCTAACTCATTCTAAGAAGCCAACATCACCCTAATATTAAAGCCAGACAAAGACATTTGAAGAAAATAAAACTATAGCCCATTTTCTCTACTGAACATAGATGGTAAAATCCTCAACAAAATATTTGCAAATGGAATCCAAAAGCACATTAAAGGAATTAAGCACCATAATCAAGTGGGTTTTATCCCACGTATGCAAGAATGATTCAACACAAGAAAATACATTTAAAAAAACACATGATCATCTTGATTGACACAGAAAAGGCATTTGACAAAATCCAGCATCCTTTCTTGATAAAAAACACTTAGAAAGATAAAAATAGAAGGAAACTTCCTCAACATGATAATGGACATATATAAAAAACCCACAGCTAGCATGGGTGGCTGCCATGGCTCAGCAGGCAGATCTCTGACCTGCCGTGCTGGAGGCCTGGAGTTCGATCCCTGGTGCCTCCTGCCCATATGCAAATTTAAAAAAAAAAAAACCCACAGCTAGTATTTAGAGGTAAGAATGAAGCCAGTCAGGTCGGGATTAAGGTAATTCAGAACAAAGGGGTAAGGAAGACATTGTCTATATTTTAGAACCACACCTACTCTTTGAGGCCAAAGGAAGAAAGATTTATTTTGTCTGGAACATAAATTTCCTGTAGCACATAATCTAACTCAACCTATCTGGATAGCTCATTTGAACACCTGAAATACAGGGAGCCCAGAATAAGAAAGAGGACCTTTAATCCTGTATAGCTCAATGTAATGCCTGGATACATCCTAGAATATATTAAGCAGATAATTTTAAAGTATTGGCAAAGTCCCCTAACGGATGGGAGAAAAAATATGGAACTATTAAACTTTATCATCAGAGAATCTTCATATTATTGACAGCCCCTTCCAACATGAAAAAATTAGAATGGCCATATCCCAAATACCCCTAAATTGTGAGATAGAAAGATTAAAAGTGAGGGTGAAGTTATACACAGAAGGTAGGGTTTAACAAACTAATATATTGCTGAATCATTAAATTGATATTTCTTTTAGTCTCCAGTATCTTAGAGCAGATAGAAGTAAAAAAAAAAAAAAAAACCTAAAATTGTGGAATTGTAGCCCATGCCAAACTCTGAAATCTGTTCTACAACTAATTGTGTGCTGTGTTTTGAAATTTATTGCCTTTTTGTATATATGCTACTTTTCACAAAAAAAGAAGAAAAAATGTCAATTGTGATGATAAAAAATATTTATTCTTGCCTCCTATATTCTGAAGCAGCTAGAAGGAAAAATCTGAGAGGGTGGTATGGTAGCCCATGACAAACTCTGGAATCTGTCCTATAATTATTTGTTGAAGAATGCTTTGAAAACCATTGCTTTTTTCTTTCTTTACTTTGTATATATGTTTTATTATACAATAAAAAAGTTAAAAAAAAAAAACACAGCTAACATCATACTAACTAGTGAAAACCTGTAAGCTTTCCCACTAAGTTCTAAAACAAGACAACTGTGCCCACATCACCACTATTATTCAACATTGTGCTAGAAATTCTAGCTACAGCAGTTAAGCAATAAAAAATAAATAAAAGTGATTCAAATTGAAAAGGAGAAGTAAATCTTTCCCTTTTTGTAAATGACATGATCCTATATGCAGAAAGTCCCCCAAAATCTACAAGCTACTGGAGCTAATAAATGAGTTCAGCAAAGGAGCAGGATACAAAATCAACGTGCCAAAATTGGTAGCATTTCTATGCACTCATAATTATAAATCTGAGAGTAAAATTAAGAAAAAAATTTCATTTACAATAGCAACTAAAAGAATCAAATATCTAGGAATAAATTTAACCAAGAATGTAAAAGAATTATGCACAGAACACCACAAAAGGTTGCTAACAGAAATCAAAGAAGAACTAAATAAATGGAAAGACAGTCTATGTTCTTTGATTAGAAAACTAAATATCTTTAAGATGTCAATTCTCCACCAGCTGATTTATAGATTTAATACTATCCCAATAAAAATTCCAATAGCCTACCTTGCAAAACTGGAAAAGCCAATTATCAAATTTCTTTGGAAGGATAAGGGCCCCAAATAGCTAAAAATGTCTTTAAAAAGAAGAACAAAGCTGGATGACTCACACTTCTTGACTTTAAAGCAAATTGCAAAGCTACAATGGTCAAAACAGCATGGTAGTGGCACAAAGGTAGATGTTTTTGATGAATGGATTCAAATTGAGAATTCAGATATAGACTCTCACATTTATGGCCAACTGATTTTTGACAAGACTGCCTAGTCCACTCAATGGGAGAGAACAGTCTCTTCAACAAATGGTGCTGGAAGAACTGATATTTATATACAAAAGAATGAAAGAGGACCCCTATCTTCCACCCTATGCCAAAATTAACTCAAGATGGATCAAAGACATAAATATAAGATCCAAGACTGTAAAATTCCTAGAGGAAAATGTAGGGAAGCATATTCAATAGTTTTTAGTAGACAACGATTTCTTAGACTTTACATGCAAAGCAAAAGCAATAAGGAAAAAATAGATAAATGAGACCACTTTACAATCAAACTTTTTTGCACTTCAAAGGAGTTGGTCATGAAATTGGAAAGGCAGCCTACGCAATGGGAGAAAATATTTGGAAACAACATAGCTGATAAAAGTTTAATGTCCAGAACATCAAGAAATGCTATAACACAAAAATAAAAACAATCCAATGTAAAAAATGATTTGAATAGACATTTATCCAATGAGGAGTATAAATGGACACAAAGCACAAGAAAAGATGTTCAACATCACTAGTTTTCAGGGAAATGCAAATCAAAACCACAGTGAGAGCTAAAAGAAATCACAGAAGACCTAAATAAATGGAAGGGCATAACATGTTCATGGATTGGAAGATGAAATATAGTTAAGATGTCAATTCTACCTAAATTGATTTATAGATTCAATGCAGTACCAATTAAAATCCCAAAAACTTACTTTTCAGAAATAGAAAAACCAATAACCAAATTTATCTGAAATTATCAAGGTTCCCTGAATAGCTAAAAATATCCTGAGAAAGAAAAATGAAGTCAGAGGTCTCATGCTACCTGACTCTTAAGTCATATTACAAAGCTACAGGTGTCAAAACAGCATGGTACTGGCATAAAGATAGATATACTGACCAATGGAATCGAATAAAGTGTTCAGATATAGACCCTCTCATCTATGGACAATTGATCTTTGATAAGTCAGTCAAGCCAACTCACCTGCGACAGAACAGTCTCTTCAATAAATGGTGCCTAGAGAACTGGATATCTACATGCAAAAGAATGAAGAGGATACATATCTCACACCCTATACAAAAATTAACTCAAAATGGATCAAAGAACTAAACATTAGATCTAAGATGATAAAACTTTTAGAAGAAAATGTAGGGAAATATCTTATAAATCTTATAATAGGAGGTGATTTCCTTGATCTTACACCCAAGGCACAAGCATTGAAGAAAGAAATAAATAAATGTGAACTCCTTAAATTAAACACTTTTGTGTATCAAAGAACTTCATCAAGAAAGTAAAAAGACAGCTACACAATGGGAGACAATATTTGGAAACGACATAACAGACAAAGGACTAGTATCCAGGGCCAAGATGGCGGCTTAGCAATGTCACAAAATTTATATTTTGACTAGAGCATTTCCTAATATAACCCATGTAGATAGTTTGATTAAATGTCATAAGTACTTGGAATCTCAGGTAGCCACATGAGATTTTACTGGTTTGTCCAGAGTGATTCCCCGATGAATCCCAGAATGATTTGATCAGTGACTGGAAAAATATTTGCAAGCCCCCTTCAGGGAATGGT
>PVIY010051549.1:0-15625 GCA_004026745.1 Myrmecophaga tridactyla | reverse complement strand
TGTTCTTTCCTTGCCTTCCTCATATCCTTCCTCAATTCTTTGATTTGGTTTTTGATGAGGTTTTCCATGTCTGTTCATATATTCTGAATTAATTGTTTCAGCTCCTGTATCTCATCTGAATTGTTGGTTTGTTCCTTTGACTGGGCCTTATCTTCAATTTTCCTGGTGTGATTTATTATTTTTTGCTGGCATCTAGACATTTAATTACCTTAACTAGTTTATTCTGGAAATTGCTTTCACTTCTTTTACCTAGGGTTTTCTTGCTAGATGAATTTGTTTTTTTATTTGTTCTTTGACATTCAGTTCAGCTTTTTCTGGACCTCTAACTTAGGTTATGTTTAACAGAGGAGAATTTTTTGGTTCTTGTTTTCTTGTTTCTTGCCCTGCTTGTATGGTGCCTTTTTCTCCCTACCCTTAGGAGGGTCCATGTAGGTATTATAGACCCCAGCCGGGTTTTCCTGGACCAAACTGGCCTCCTATCAGGGGGAAGGAGTCACCTGCATCAGTTTTCCCTGAAGGTGAGACCCAGGAGGTTGTAAGACTTTCCTGTGAAGTCTCTGGACTCTGTTTTTCTTATCCTGCCCAGTATGTGGTGCTTGTCTGCCTGTGGGTCCCACCAGCATAAGATGTTGCAGTACCTTCAACTTTTGTAGACTTTCCCTGCTGGGGACATGGTGGAGACAGAGAAGAGGTTGTAGGCTGGTTTTAATGGCTTCAAATTACCAAGCCCTGGTGTCTCAATTCCTTGAGGGAGAGATTCCACCTGAGTTGGGCTTCACCCCTCCCCTGGGGAAGGCACAGGCTCAAGACAAGTCCTGAAAGGACCTTGTTTCTGCCTACACCTGGGGCAGTTGCAGCCTGAGAAACCCTGCTGCTGAATCCAGAGGCAGTCAAGCCTTTGTAGAAACACAGCCATAAAAACCTCTGTTTCCTTGTTTTTTTTCCTTTTTCTGTCAGCCCTGCCCCCTTGGCTCTGAGGCAAAAATGAGCGACCTCTGCTTTGACCAGGTTCACCTGAGCTGGGGGCCTATTTTTAGTAGTCAGAATTTGTTGATTAATGCCACAATTGGCATTCGGTTGGGCTCAACCCCTGCTGCTATTAAAGTCTCTTTCCTTTCCCCTTTCGGAAGCAGCCTGTGGGGGAGGGGTGCTGGCTGCCATGCCTTGGGGAACTCAAGGTTCTGCGGAGGCTCGCAGTCGGTCCCGCTGGTCCAGACTGGGGTACACTGTATGTCCGGTCACCGATGTGGCCCCAGGAGCTGTTCTGTACTGTTTCTGGTTATTTAGTAGTTGTTCTGGAGGACGAACTAAAATGTGCACATTGCTAAGCCGCCATCTTGGCCCCTCTCTCAGAAACACTTTTTTTTTTTTTAATTTGCATATGGGCAGGAGGCACCAGGGATCGAACTCCAGACCTCCAACACGGCAGGTCGGAGCTCTGCCTGCTGAGCCATGGCAGCCGCCCCTCAAAAACACTTTTTAAGTGACATACGTTTACATGAGCATTTCTCTTTACCAGTGCTGTTTATTTCTTCATGTGGATTCAAACTATTGTTTAATATTCCTTCATTTCAGTTGAAGTAAACCCTTTAGTCTTTCTTATAGAACATGCCTGCAAGTCATGAATTCTCTGTTTTTGTTTATCTGCAAATTTCTTAATTACTCCATCATCTTTGAAGGATAGTTTTGTTGGTTACAGAATTTCTGATTGACAGTCTTTTACTTCAGCACTTTGAATATGTCATCCTACTGATTTCTGGCTTTCATGATTTCTGATGAGAAGTCAGATATTAATCTTATTGGGGATCCCTAGTACATAATAAATTGCTTTTTTTGTTGTTGCTTTCAAGATTCTCTAGTTTAATATGATATGTTTAGTTTTGTATATCTGAGTTTATCCTACTTGGAGTTTGTTGAGATTTTGTGATCTGTAGATTGTTTTCATCAACTTTGGGAAGTTTTTAATATATCTTCAACTATTTGTCCTGCCACTTTCCCTTTATCCTCTCTTTCTGGGTCTCTCATTATGTGTTCTGTTATTATTCTTGATTTTGTTCCTGGGTTTGTAATTTTTAATATTTTATCATTTTCTTCCTCAGATTGCATAATCTCAACAGACCTGTCTTCATGTTTGCCGATCTTTCTTCTGCCAGTTAAAATCTGCTGTTGAGTCTCTATAGCAAATTTTTCATTTCAGTTATTATACTGTATAACTCCAAAATTTCTATGTGTTTCTTTTTTATAATTTCTATCTCATTATTGATATTCTCTATTTGATGAGACATCATTCTCATTCTTTCCTTCAACTTTTTAGATGTGCTTTCTTTTAGTTCTTGGAGAATATTTATGATAGCTGATTTAGCATCTTTATCTAGTAACTCAACATCTCAGGCAATTTCCTATTGACTGCTTTTTTCCCCTGAGTATGGGCTATTCATTACAATTTCTTCATGTATCTCATACATTTTCTTGAATTTCATCATTATTATTTTATTAGTGTTATCTTGCTATTATTTTAAATAACAACATGTATCAACTCTGGAAATCAGCCCTCTACCCTCCTCCCAGGGTTTCTTGCTGCTGTTTGTGTTGTTGCTGCTATTTGTTTGTTTCATGAGTTTTATATATCAATTATGTAAAGTTTGATTTATTGTAATGTGAGGCCCCTAACATCTTTTTTTTTCACAATTATTCCTTTTAAGTGTTTTCCAATTATTTCTTTTAAGTATTTTGGTCATCCTCTAACTGGTATTGCTGCCTTAGGCAGCTGTAATATTGAACAATTTCTATTGACCGTTTTGGCAAATGCCTTGCTGGTAAGGCTGTTCACAGAGAGTGGGTTCTCAGATCAAATTAAAAAAGCTCTGAGAATGGACTTTTCAAGATTTTGGATAGGTCAAGTTGTGACAGTTCTCAAGGAAATAGGGATTGTGGGCAGCTCTAAAGCATTCTGGTCCCTCACAGCTACTATAGTTATGAGACTATTGGTTTCCAAGGCTACTGTGAGCCTGGGGAGAGGGAAATGGATTAGGGAAAGTCAACATGCCACAATATTCACTCGTCTTTTCAAGATTCAATCATTTTTCCTGAATAAGTACTCTTTGCATTGTTACTCCTTGGATTGTCAACTTGCACTCACCATCCAGATTAAACATGTTGATATTTTGCATATTTGTCTCTTTTTATTTTAGGAAATGGAAAAAAAATCTTGTTCTTGATCTCTTTCTCTACAAAAGTTATCATCTTTTGAAGTTGATGATATTAATCCTAAGCATATTTGCACGTTATTTGAAAATAATGCATAAACAAATGTATATATGTATCCGTGTAAAGACATATACATAAATTATTTTGTGTGTTCTTTAAATGATCTCTTACTATATATTCATCTTTTTTCTTTTTCTTTTGTTTGCATGGGCAGGCACTAGGAATCAAACCTGGGTCTCTGGCATGGCAGGCAAAAAGTCTGCCTGCTGAGCCACCTTGGCCCGCGCTATTCATCTTTTTTAAATAACTTTTCTTCATTTGACATTATCATTCTGAAATTTATCTATGTTGATACATGTAGATAGATACCACTTAATAGTGTGGTATTTGATTGATCCATCAACTTCAATTTATTTACTCAGTTCCATGTTGATAATGTAGCATAGTGGTTATGGGTGAGCCCTGCAGCCAGAATTAATGGGGCTCTAAGCCCTATTCACTCACTGTTATTTGTTTTGTAACTAGGGGTAAATTATTGAACTGATGTGCCATGGTTTACACATCTGGGAATAATAATTGTACCTGTTACATAGTCATTTGGGGGATTAAATTATTTAATACAAAGGCAAAGTTTAGAACGGTTCTTAGAAATAGTAGTTTGTCATCAAAAATTTGCCATTTTTACAAATGATACTTTAGAGAACACTCTCCTATGTGTCTCATGATATATCTGCATTTTACACACACACATACACACACATACACACATTCATGCACACAGAAATATCCAGCTCCAAGGGGATGGCATCATGGTACATTTCTTTCAGAATTTCCCTACATTTACAACAAATGTTGATGTCACCAGAAAATCCACATCTTAGGAAAATGTATTTGCTATGTATATCTTCAGTGAAACATCAGTGTCCAGAACACACATTTATTAAAATCTCTTACAAATCAATAAAAAAAAGCAAAAACACTTTGCTCCCTTTAGGAAATTGTTAACAGAGAATTCACTGAAAAGGAAACTCTCAGGATCAATAAAGTCACACGGTCAGCTGACTGATTGGTGGTTACAAACCTTTTAAGTAGCCCAGCCTAGTTTGAATGCACATCCCCCCAGTGCATAGCTTTCTCCACCCCTGCACGTTTTTTCTTCCAGTTAATCATGCAATTACTGAATATCTCCTTCATTAAGTAATGTATAACAGCAGCATCTTCCCCTCCTTTTGGAGTGTCCTTTTATTTTACCAAAAACATTTTTTTTTCCAGGAAGATTTTCTCTGAGCTGAAATTAGCTCAAGCAACTTGTAACACATGGTGTGTTATACATGGTTGTACGCTTGTGTTTAAAAAATCTGCATAGTTGTTTCTACAAATTTATGGACGTAACAGGTGTCCAGGCATGCATGTGTTTTTCAGAGCTATTGCCATTATAAGAGTGGATGTAAGTCATCTTCTTTCAGGATAACAGCATGGCTAACATAGCTATTCATTTCAATTTATGTTTACTGAAATGAAGTAGGAATTTGGCAACTAGACTCGGAGTGACCAATGGTAGTATGCTCATGGGCCTCTGAAATATATGAAGGAGAAACATTTCTTATCCAATCATTGACATTCTGTGTTGTGAAGGTTTTTACTTTAGCCCCGGTCTTAATTGCACTTCAGTATCAAAATTAATTGTGTTTTCCGCTAAAAGGCCAGTGCAGCTTAAGGTTATTCCAGGGTCCCAGAAGCCAATGCATCTTCAGTAAATGGCTTGATTGCCGTCTGCAGAGAGGAGTGCTGGGAAAGATGTGCTTGACCGAGGCTATACATTACCGTCCAATTAGTGTGAGGATCACTACATGAGTCTTTAGCTTTATCTAGTAACTGTCGGAATCTCTAATGGAGACTACAGAGAGAGTGGAGGGGAATTTAGAGTCCACTTTTTCTGCCAGGCAGATGTGGAATGGCTTAGGATACGTGCAAGGGGCCCCCAGGACAACTTTCCTCAATTTTTCCATCTCCCAGACTCTGCTTTCCTCCCACCACCTATGATAATGAGAAACAGAAGCACGAAAGCCAGAACCCTCAAGCTACATGTTAGCATGGGCAGTGCAAAGTATGGCTGTGGTTTCTAACAAGGGCCTCTGGAGTTAGAGATTTTGGTTGGAATTTTGGGACATCTGACTCTGGATTGTTAAGATTTGCTCACATCAGAGTCCTCGATTGATCCAGGGAAGGTAATGGCATCCACTTCACAGGACCATTAGAAAAGGATTAAACGGGATCTCAATTTCAAGAACCATACCTGGTGTGTACCAAGCAATTAGTACTGGTTTGCTTTTATACGTTATTGAATATTAAATGAAAATAAAACTTTAAATGGCTTTCAAACTCAGGATATTCAAATTAACTCATCATAACTGTTCACTTTGTTGTTGTATCAAGTCACCTTCCCAGTCATTTTCTTCACTCTTTTTCTTTTTCTCTGGTTATCGGGCACTTTCTAGCACCACTTGAGCTCAACTTTCTCTTCGTGGTAAATGTTTTGTTGGAAGAATTCTCTGACCTCCATCATAGGCAGATTGGTCTTATCCAACCCATCTTCTGTGAGCATTACTTGTCAGTGCTGTCTACAACTAATGATTCCTCTCTCTTCCTTTTTCTAAAGTCCTACTTTCTAAGTTTGAAGTCCCCATTTCCATTCCAGACCCTCATACTGAAAGACTTAGTCAATTTCCTTTCTTGATCACTCTCCCTTTGAAAACAGGCCCTTCCCTTCTCTCAGTCTTCTCAGGTCAAAGTCACAGCAAAATAGTTGAATGAGCTTTCCCCTAATGAATAACTCAATATCACATCCTCCTCACTCTTTCACTACAGCATGGACACACACCTGTACTCCTGGGTAGAGGAGAATTCTCAATGGCCATCTCAATTCTGCTTAAAGATATTATTACTGAATATCATGCTGACCAACCAAGAGGGAGTTGTGTTCATTACCGATATATTTATGCCAAATTTATTATTATTGCAAGTATATACTTTAATTCATGATTATATAAACAGATTAAATGTAAGTGTGAGTGTTGTTGCCATTATAATAACTACATCGATCGTTTTGGAGAAACAAGATAAAAGAGAACCACAAAAAACAGTTTTGCGGACTTGAGTATAGATGTTGAAGCTACTAGGGAATAGGCATAAAAACCATGAAAAGACCGTGGATCAATTTGCTTAGGAAGGGCTGTACGTTGCTGGACCATTTTATAGAACCTAGAACTAAAAACCATAGATGATATGTTATAGATGTGCTCTCTATTCTTATGCATTGGGTAATTCCTATGGTTTCATACAAAATGATGTATTTTAAAATATGTGTCTTTTTATGATTCCTTGTTTTAAATAACTTGAAAAAAATCTAACCAGCAAACACTCATCCCAGTTAAGTCGGGGAAGAGGCTTCTACTATGGTTTAGAAGCTGGCGGGTCATTCAAGAGCATGGCCTGGGGCCCACAAGAGGATATATATATATCCTGTCCTCTTTCTTCTGCTTTGCCCACTGAGCCAAGAGGCCACATGAGGGAAGAAAGTTATGAGTCATTATCTGGAATAGAAACTCAAGAAATGAAAGCAAAAGGAGTCAGGAGTGAAACACTGAGTGGGACCAGGAGAAACAAACTAATTTTCTGTGGGGAAATAATACTATTAACTATACATATGTGCATTTATAAACTCACACATAAAAAATTTTAAAGCTAACATTTATCAGGAGTGTGCTATATGCTAAGTGCTCTTGTACTGCCTTGTTATAATATTCTTTTCGTGAATGAAAAAAGAGAGTCTGCTTTCAATCCATAATTCCCTGAAAGTCCATATCACAAATGACTGGCAGTACTCTTATGTTAATTATGTTAACTAAGAAAGACAGTTTCATACATTGTAAAAGAAAATAAAACATAGGGAAGCATCGAGCTGATCTTTAGTTCTCACTGAAATCATTTAAAATATTTTAGAGGTCCTTTTCTCAAACTTCAAAGGATCACCTTCTCCTGTCCTCAAGCCCCAACCCATAAGGCAAAGAAAGGCCATTTCCTATACAATCTTAATGATTTTTAGTTTTACTTCTTTGCTTGAATGGCAAAATGGAGGATGATGATATAACACATTTCAAATTTCTTGTTCATTCTCTAATGCAACTTGAATGTATAAAACCATACTTATAATGCTAAAAAGAAAATTAAGAATTCCACATACTGCCTACAATGAAAAATTACAAATATAAATAATTTAGGGTCCATATGGATTTGTGGATATGTCTATAAATTGTCTGGTATATAGGGGGGAGGGAGTTCTCTTCTAATGTTAAATATCGTTATTGCCAGAATGGTATAAGCTTTGTTTTACTGTCCTGGAAGACTTATGAGTAGCTTTCATATTATTTATATAGAAAAATATTTTGCCAGTTCCAAGTGCCCAAATTGTAAATGAGTTTCTGCAACAACGCATTCAGACACTGAACATTGTCTACACTAACAGAAAACTATAAGTGCTGTCTTAGTTTCCAGTTATAAATACCATACAATGGATTGGCTTAGCACAGGAATTCAGTGTCTCATAGATTCCGAGGCTGAAAGACATGCTTTTCCCAAGGTTTGTAGAAGAGGCAGCCTGGCAATCCTTGGGGCTCCTCGGCTTTCCCATCACACGGTGGTGTGTTCTCCTCTCTTTTCCGAGATCTGTTAGCTTCCAGCTTCTTCTCCACATGACTCTTCAAAACGCCACTGTAACAGGATTAAGGTCCAATATTATTCAGTTATTTAATTAGAAATAACCCCTTAAAAACTCCCTATTTACAAGGGGTGCAAGGGTAATTCAGTGGTAGATTTCTCTCCTGTGATGTGGGAGACCCGGGTTCAATTCCCAGCCCATGCATTTCCCTAACAAACAAACAAGCAAAACGAACAAACGAAAAGCCAAACAAAAATAAAAATTCAACAAATGGTGCTGCCATAAGGGGATACTCACATGGAAAAAGAATGAAATGTGACCCCCACCATACAGCATACAAAGGAAAATTTTAAAAACACTTCCTATTTACAATGGGTTGATACTCACCGGAATGGACTAAGATTAAGAACTCCTCCCACCCCGGGGTACTTTACTTAACCTACCACAGGTAACCTGGAAACAGCAGGAGAACAAGCAGTGCCAACATCTCTTTATTTACAGAATCCCTTCCTTTCTGCCTGCTCCCAAAGTGGCCCAAGTTTGAATATTGGCAGAAATCTTTCCAAGTTCAAGTTGCCCAAAATAAAAAAAAAAAAGTCCTCTCAAGCCATTTCGTTTAAAAGATTTCCAGGCATTTTGTGGGCACATGAGAGAACTCAGTAGAAAAAAGAGAAAAAATGACCCAAGCTTTCTTATATTTATAAATGAAATGTTTAACCAGACAAATGTCCAAAGATGAAAGCACAATAATATATATATATATATCGCAATTAAAAAAAAATAGCAAAGCTAATTCCAATGCACAACTCTAGGGGACGATAAAACTAATGATTGTGCAGGGTTACAATGGAATACTCTGCAGCTGATGAAGACAATGACAGGAAATAGTTATGCTTGCTGCTTTCAATTACAACATTCTCATGTCATATTATAATCTGGGGGTGTGTGTTTGTCTAGAAAGCCATACACAAAATGTTCACAGAGGTTACTTCCAAGTATAGAGATATTTGTTCCTCTCAAAATAAGATCTTTTCCCTTAGAGATATTTTCTAACTGTTGTCTATACTGAACATATACTGATTTCCTAATTACCAAAACAGATATGCTTTATCTCTAGTTGTCCGTGGGTTTTGTTTCTCGTAGGTTATGCTTTATCCCCAGTTGTCTGTAGGTTTTATTTCTCTTGGGAGACACAGAAACGTAAGTCTGGGAGAAGATTCACCAAAACAGTGAAGCCTGGCTCAATTGCATAATTGAGCTCTTCAGTGCCTAGAATAAGCCATTCTTCTCTTACCACATTAACTAGCAGCAAATCAAACTCTCTATAGATGATAATGGATTGAATAAATTAAATTGCAACAACTATAACATAAAGATGGGTTTCTAATGGATTTTATTTTTTTCCAGATCATTTCTGCCTTTTCCACTGAATTTCTTGAACCTCAAGTGCCTGGCCTAAATTCAACATCCCTCCTTCCTGGGTACATGCAACCGGATCTCGGCTGCCCAAGGAACTGCAGGCCACCTGACGCAGCGCTGAGCTGCCCAGAAACTCCAGGAATGCAAATGGGACTCTGATCCAGACAGGTGCAACCCCTTGTCCTGGGGCTCTGGGCCTTCTCACTTGCCTCCAGAATAGTGTGTGAAAAGTCTCCTTGCCCTCTGCTCCAGCTCAGTATGCCATCTGCCCTCAGCCCAGACTTGGTGGCCCCAGCCAAATTTAGATGCTTGGATCCGCGAACGTTAAGGGATGGTGCCAAAAGGGCGCACCGCTCCCATCGCCCCCAGCCCTGCTTTGTTACCTCTGACAACCGCTCCAGGCTGGGAGGAGACCTGTGTCGTTTCTACTCAGCTCCAGCCCAGCAACTAAGCACATTCGTACCAGGGACATCAATCTCGGATGCCAAAGTCTGGCCATTTGCATTGCAAATAGCCCACCATGGTGACATTTCACCACTGGGAGCAGAATCTGCCGCATCCTCCTTGGTTAGAGCTAACGGGGGAGAAATCCACTTTGTAGTCAAATTGAGTGCCCAGGAAAGGCGAGGAGCAGGCGGGTAGAAATTGGATAGCTCTGATTTTGCACGATATAAAGAAGAGTGATTTTTAAAATATTGGAGCCATGGTCATTTTCTAATTGGTGAACTAACGAACTGTTTCCTCTAGTCTTGGGATCGAGCCTTATGCATTCTGAAACCCATATCTCATGGCTGATCTACGTATGGCCTTTTCCTGACCCATGTATTCTATAAATCTTTTTTCTTCCAGTTTTTATATGCTATTCAAACCTTTCACTTCCTTGATTCTCTATTTGACAGGAACTCCTGTACAAATTGGGGATAAAAATAGACAATTTTTCTATGAGATGAGTTGTTGCATAGAAGGAGCTTTGTATATAATGCATTGTCACTGTTACGGTGTTATATTTTCAGAATAATGATTTTCCTTAGAAGCAGTTTTGTAGTGAAGAACCTGGTTTGGTCATCAGAAAGAACTGGGTACTGTGCTAGCTCCATCACTCTCTCACTTTATGACTTGAACAATTTACTCAATTTGTATAACAGCTATATATGGGGAGAAGGAAAATAATAACAGTCTTACCTTCATGTATTGTCATAGAGATTAAAATTAATAATGATTTTGGACATAAGGGGCCTAACCCAGTGACTTGCAAATAGAAAGTACTGATTAAGAATTGGAGACCTTTATCATTTACCCCTTATTTGCTATGGTGGTAATGGATTTGGAATAAGACAGACAGACCTGGTTTGGATTCCAGACTTGCCACTAACTTGTTGTATATCTCTGAATAGTTTGGTGGGTTTAACAACAGAAATTTATTGTCTCACTTTTTCAAAGGCTAGGAGTCCAAAACCAAGGTGTCAGCAAGACTATTTTATCCTCAAAATCCTGCAGTGTTCTGGTGCTGGCCTGCTGCAATTTTTGGGCTTCCCTGGCTTGCATCTCTGCCTTGCCCAGCATGGTGATCTTCCTCTCCTTGCGTCAGCTTTCCTGGTTTCTTCTGACTCTGCCTTCTGGCCTCTTTGGTTGCTTCCAATTCTCTTCTCTAAATAAGGGCCTCCAGTGATATAGATTAAGGCCTGTCTTTATTCAGTTTGGCCACAACTAACTAGGATCTTAGAAGATCCTGTCAACAAATGGGCCTACACCTTAACGAATGATATCCCCAAAGGCCCTACTAATAATTGGGTTCACACCACAGGAAGTTGGATTAAGACTAAGAACATGTCTTTGTTGAGATACATGATTCAATCTACCACACCCGTGGGCCCCTCAGGTTTCGGTCTCACCCTGGTTGAAGCCAGAGCTCTGCTTCTTCTGGACCCAGCCACACTACAGAACAGTGAGTGCAGTATATTTTCAGCATCACCAGATTCTGTGCCTTGTTGCAGCATTCCAAAAATTCCCATGGGACTATTAGGACTCCATTATTCCTTACTTCTTCAGCCTTTTTCCCTGATATTCCCCAGCCTTCCCAATTCCTGGAGCCCTTGTTTACAAATGCCCTCTGGTACTTCTGGGGTTTTTTGTCCATGGTGTCTCCTCTTAATATTTCCTAGTGCTTTCTTCCACCTCTCAAAATCCACCTGTCTTTCAAGGTTCTAATGAACTTTCTCATTTCCATGAAGCCAGTAAGAATGAATTGCCCTTCCTTGGGTTTCCACACTATTCATCACACTCATCAGATAAAACTGACTGCTGTGAATACGTCTACTTTTTCCAGTATGCTGTAAGCTCCTTAAGGAAAGAGACTATTTCTTATTCATTGTTATCAGGTACAGTACATGGATTGTACTAGGAGTCCACTCAAAGTCCATGTATCTCTTTTATCTGAATGTTGATGCACACCTTAAGTATTTTTCCATAGCATTGGAGTCATCCCTTTTGAAAACCACAGGAAAAGAAAATCTTATTATACATAGGTTCTGTGAAAGCAAATCAGGGACTATGAAACAATTTTAATCCAGCCCTATGAAACAAGGGCTGAATGTTTGGATTTCCTTTCTATGTTTGACAATGAGCCTGGAAATTCTGTGGGTACATAAAAGCCCTTTGAATATTTGCTGATTGGGAAGATCTGTGCTAGGTGCAGGTGATGCGATAGTTCTAGAACTAGTCTGCCCACCCTGGGAGACACCTTTTAGTTAACGCACAGAAGTGAACACTCAGAGTTAAGAATGGCTGGCTCAAGAGGAAGATGTTGGGAAAAGAGGAGAAAAAAGAAGGAAGAAATCCTAGGCTATGAGTTCGATTCGTCCTAGGCAAACTGATTTGAGTATATCGTTCCCATCTCTAAATTTTCCCAAATTAATAGAACAATTTGATATTGATGTCTTTCTGGAGCATATCGTGACCCCTCAGAACCACAAATTTAGGCAGGAAATAACCCGCAGGCAAGTCGTGTCTGGCATGCATTCCAGACTCTGCAAGAGAATCTCAAACACTTTTATTTCTCAGGGAAATATACTACTTCCCCCTCAGAGCAAAGTTAGTTCTTTATCTTCAAGTAACTATAAACAAATACAGTTTTGGCAGTCACCCCTGGGAAGGATAATGCTGATGCGGTTGTCGAAAATTCCAGTTTTTACTCAGCCTCCTTTTTTCCCAGCATTTCCCAGCTGTTTCACGTTCCCTTGTGTTCCTCAGTCGCACTACATATTGTTCAGATCTAAATGGGCAATGCAGAGACTCTGCTTTCTTTGGAACGTGACTTTCTGTCTCCGAACCATAAAAGTTCTGTTTTAGACATTAAGACTCTTGGTTCCCAGTTTACCAGTTGCTCTCCATTTACAGCAGCGACAGCACCCCAGGGCAATTCAGTAAATGAGGTTATATGCTCTACAATTAATGAAACACATTAATATCATTACACTTCCCTCCACTTCTTTCCCAAAATTTTAAATAAGGTTTCCAGGCATCTGTGTTTTATTCTGCAAAGCCAGGGGAAGATAGTGAATAAAAAGAGATGTAAATGAGCAATATTTTAAACTAAAGGGGGGGGAATCTTTTTTAGCATTTTTTCTCCTGTATGCCCTTTCTTGATGCATTACATTGACCCAAGACTAAATTGGTTTAGTAGACTTTCTTTAAAGTTATAACATTCTAATTTGCTTTTATATTAAACATCTAATATAATTTAATATATTTGTTTGATGCCAAATCTAGAGTTACTCTGGAGAATATTTCCCCTATTTATCAATAAGAGTAGGTTCCACATTTAGCAGCAGCAAGATGTAACAAAATAGCTAGTGTAATCAATGAGAACATTCTAATACTACTACAAATGCATGTGTGATTTAAATTCACATAGATGCGTAGACAACAGGAAATCCTGTGATGTCAATGGATAAACACATTTCTAATAGTTATTAAGTCAACTGATTATGAGACTTTTTAAAAAAAATTTTCTACTGAGAGTTTATTTTTAAAGTCATAAAGAGAAATAGATAATGATTAAAAAGTTCAAAATATATGTGTAATTTGAAAGTAATTACTTATAACTTGCTTTGATCCAAAAACTTATTATAAGTAATTTTAGAGGTATTGCTCTAAAGTTCATTTCTTGATTATCTTGGACATTAGAGGAGACCATTTTGCACATTCATTAAATGTTTGTGGTGAATCTTGTGCTAAGCAGTGTGCCTGAGGAATGGAATAATCTAGAATATCTGGTAAAACCACCACACACATACACACACACACACAGGGAAGATAATAATTTGATTGTTCCCTCAGCAGATTTACCTTTCCAATTATGTTTTTCTTAAGCCAATATTAAAATTAGTTAGCAGTCCCTAAGCACAATTTCACGAATGATAGGAAGTGGCTTAGTAGTAAAAGTAAGCTCAAGGCATTAGCAGTGCTGCCTCTCCGGATTCTGTCTTTTCTAGACCCAAAGGAGTAAAATAAGCCCTCCACTGCCGGAAAGTGTTGCAATGATTTACCATCCTGCTAATTCCTCCTGAGTGGTGTTCTAAGAGGCAGCCCCATGGCTGTCAAAGATGACGTCTCTCAGATAGGAAGTTCAGATGGTCACTAAACGGCCCATGGTGTGTTCCCCCAGTGCAGGATGATTGTTAATGCCAATGATCCTGGCTGTGTTCCAAGCTGGGATACCATGTGCTACCTCTATTGAACATTTCCCTGAAATTTCAGCTGAAGAAAAGTGAAGTTGCTTTTCACTTACCTTCCCCAACTCTTTGTAGTGCTTCAGACAGCTGCTAGGCAGATGCCCTATCATCCTCCAAATGTGACTGATTTCAGTAATAGGCATTATAATGTCATTGGAACCATTATTTTGGATTTAGGGTTCAAACAAGCTCATTTCAATGGGAATTAAAACTGTGGCAGTACTAATATTGCTAAGTGTAATGGTTGGCCTATGATGGACGTTAAACTAGTTTGGAAATGGCTTTTCCAGTAGTTATCTTGAATTTGATTTAACTTGACATAAGTGTGACTGATAATGTTTTCCGTTTGCCCAGTGCTTTAAAGCTCTAAAGGGCTATCATCTGATGGTTTTGGTAGGTATTGTCGTCTTTTTTATAGCTAGGCAGGTTGGTGCTCAGAGAGTTTAAGTAATTATTTGTTCAAGGTCACATGGTAAGTGACAGGGTCTAATTTCTCCTCCATTACACCGCTGACTACCGCCATTAAATTGTGAGTTCCAGGAAGACTTGGGACAAATCTGTTCTATTTCATTCATTCGACACCTAGAACCCTTCCTGGGACATAAAAGGCACTCAATTTTAAAAAAATGGAATTAATGACTAAGGAAATGAGTTGAGTTTTAAACTCATGTTTCCCATGACACTAGCCTTTTTTCAACCTGAGGCATATTCTGCAAATACACTCTCTGGATCTACAAATCATCTACAATTACTTTGTAATCTGGAAATTGAGTTCTGCCACTCAGTTTCAGCGCTGGGATTTGCATTGTGTTTTTAATTGTTTTAAACAGATCTGAAGGCCAAACGACATCAGAATTCATTATTTAAACATAAGTCTTGTAAGGATGAACATCACCATATTCACCCTGGAGACAGATGAATTGACTGAATTATGTTTTTATGTATAACAGGGTGTCCTTTTCATGAACGGTAGGTAGAATACTAAAAAGAATATAACATTTTTTTCTTCCTGTGTCAGTAATAATTGAATTAGATGCCTATTTGATTCAGATATCAATAATGCAGTAACACTAACGTTATCATCACATGAATGAGGACACTTTACACATATATCAAGTGGTTCATTAAAGCCATCTTTTGGGGATTTCCGACTTGCAGAGCTTGGATAAAGTTTGAGGTATAGTAATCCTAGAGCAGCAAACAAAATCTTAGAGCAATTGTTATACATGTAATACACATATTGTTATACACATGCAAAATCTGCATTAATACTGTTGAACTTCAAATGCTGAGAAAAATTTAATGCAGAGCTGTATCTGAGGATTCATGTTTCTACTAGGAACCTCAAGTTTTTAGTTTAACAAAATAAAATCATTTTCCATGTAAAAAGAACGGTATTGATTGAGTTTTATTGACTTTATGGTTTTACATACTTTTAATTTATAAATTTGCTTTGAATTTTAGTTATAAAGGAATTGTAATCATAAAAGTTTTGTGCCTAGTTATTATTTGTATGGATTCAAGTAACATTTTAAGAATGTGAGTTATA
>PVIY010051548.1:0-15628 GCA_004026745.1 Myrmecophaga tridactyla | reverse complement strand
ATGTAATAATTTTAAAGTCTATATTCCAGTTTTTTAATATGCCCCAATAATGTCCTTTTGGACCTTATTTCCTGCCTTACTAGAAACTATCCAGCATCATGTACATATTTAATTTTCATTGTTTCTTTAGTTGCTCTTTTTTTAGTTGTGTGAACATCTGTCAACATAAATTTTACCAATTCAAGGACTCCCAAGCCTGACCTTTAATGGGATTAATTGCATTCACAATATTGTGGTACCATCATTGCCCTCCATTACTAACATTTTCTTATCTCCTCAAACAGAAATCCAATGCACATTATACATTAACTCCTTGTTCCTCTTGACCCCCACCCCTGGCAACCTGCCCTCTGTTTTCTTTCTCTCTGAGTCTTCATATTCCCTGATATTTTCTTTTTAGTTACCATAGGGTTTATACTTAATATTCTAAATCTATCACGATCTTGTTTTTGTTGATACCAAATAACTTCAATAGCATACACATACTATGTTTCTATACGTAATTCTTATTACCTTCATGTAATTCTTCATATAGCTCTTGGCAAAAATGACATTTATACATTATGAGTACAAAACTGATGATTTATCAGTTTGTTGCATATGCCTTTTAGATCCTATAGGAAGTAAAAGTGGAGTTATAAACCAAAGATACAATACTACTGGTCTTTAGCCATAGCATTACTTTTACTACAGATCTTTACTTCTTCATGTGGGTTTGATCTATTTTCCAATATCTGTTCCTTTCAAGTGGAAGAACTCCCTTTAGCATTTCTTCTGTGAGAAGTTGGTCTAGAGGTGACCGACTCCATCAGCTTTTGTTCATCTTGGAATGTCTTGATTTCTTGCTGGTTTTTGAAAGACAATTTTGCTGGATACAGAATTTGTGATTGGTAATATTTTGCTTTCAACACTTTTAATATGTCATCCCACTACTTTCTTGCCTCCATGGTTTCTGATGAGAAATAGGCACTAAATCTTTTTGAAGATCCATTTTCCATGACACGTTGCTTCTTTCTTGTGACTCAAAATTCTCTGTTTATCGGCCATTTGACAGTTTGACGTTAATATGTTGTGTTGCAAGCCTCTTTGGGTTTGTCTTCTTTGGAATGTATTGGGCATCTTGTTTGTGTATTTTCATATCTTTAATTAAATTTGGGAAGTTTTCAACCATTATTTTTCATTATTTTCCCTGCCCCTTTCCTTCTCCCACTGTTTGGATTCCCCCAATGTGTACATTGGTTCATTTCATGGTGTCCCACAGGTCCCTAAGGTTCTATTCACTTCTCCCATCTTTGTCCTTTTGGCTTCTTAGACTGAATGATTTCGGTTGTCTCATCTTCAAGTTCACTGATTTTTCTTCAGTTATAACCCACTCAGGGATTTTTTCTTTTTTTTAAATTTCTGTTACTGTGGTTGTCAGCTCTATTTGATCATTTACAAAATTTCTATTTCCTTATTCATATTCTCTTTGTATTCATATATTTATTTCCTGTAATTCTTTGGCCATATCCTCCTTTAGCTATTTGAGTATATTTAAGAACATTTTTAAAAAGTGTTTGAACTGTTATGCTTCAGGTCTTTTCCTCCTCTGAGATGGTTTCTAATGCTTTATTCTTATCCATTGCATGAGCCATCCCTTCCAGTTCCTTTGTATGCTTGTAATTTTTGTTGAAACCTGGACATTGTGATCTTTTTATGCATTAACTCTGGAGCTTAGGTGTTGAGGTATCTGTTTCTTAAGCTTGTATCCAACAAATATTATTGTGAAAGTTTCCTTGAATGCTAGGAGGTAACAAAAACAAGGAAGGAAGAAGGAAAGCATCTTTCCCAGTGTTTGCAGATTGACCTGACTGAGTGCTCTACTTCAGCATTTATCCATATGATGGATTTAGAAAATAGCTTGAGGCAAAAGTGTAGTGTCTTCTTTGGTCCTTTCTGCATGTGCACATGCCCCTAAGAATTCCTCCACTACTTGGATCCACATGTCCACGCTTCCCTAAGAAAAAGCATTTCCTCACGGTCCCAGTTACTTCACTGTGTTTTCTAAGTACAGAAAATTTTTGCCCCAGGCATCTGAAATTTGACTGTTCTACTACAGCATCCTGAGAACTCTGTGAGATGCCCTCTACAAGCAGGAAAAGTTCTGGAATGGCAAGTTCATGACAAGTGTCCTGGTTCGGTCCTTTAGGTTACTGCCAGACAAATAAGGCCAGACATACATGTGCCTTATATGTACGTAAGTATTTCTCTGCTCCCTCCAGAAGCTGGACTAGTAACCCACTTTGGCGGAATGGGAGGATGGGCAGCCAGCACCAGGAGATCCCACCCATTTTGTGTCACCTCTTTCTTGTTTTGTCACTCATCCTGTTAGTGCAATCCTTTAACTATGTTCTGGAACTTTGAGGAAGATATCTATGCCAGTTCCTGCTGGTTGTTCAACACTTCTGTGGGGGAAATACCCTAGAATATCCACCCTTTCTTCTTGATTGGAGCCTCTGATTAAATTAGAGCTTTATTAAATCATAAAGATTAATTGAATCTGCTTAATAGGATATAAAAGAGACAACTGGCAACATAGAATTAAGAAAATAAACTAAAATAAATGCTGGAATCATTGAGGAAGTAATCTTGGAATGAAAACAAATTCTGAAGTGATGTTACTATTGTCACAACCTAGCTAACTTAATGTATTAACCTTGTTGAGTTAAAGGTCAAATCAGCTAGGTATGACTTTGTATCTACTATTTAGTACAAATAGTACTAAAGTTGTGTTTAAAAATTAAGGAATATTTTCCAACCATAGCTTTAAATATTCTAGTAAACTTTGAGCAAGTAGTTCAATGTTTTTGCCATACTAAAGTAATTGCCTCTTTGTCATATGGAATTTGAGCTGAAATTTATTATTCAGTCAACTTATATTCACTATTTTAATAAATATTTACTAATATCCAAAATGTACTACATACTTGGATACTATTTTAGGTTGAAATTTTTGCAATTCTAAAACAATATTTTAGTAGTTCTTTCTTTCAACCTATAACTAAATAATTATTAGGGTTATGACTTTTCATTTTAAAAAGATGTAAAATTTAGATTAGAAAAACCTGAAGTAAATGAAAGGCTCTATTGTTCATCTTTTTATATGAAGTACTTTTACAAATTAAAATGCATGGAAGATGATAAAATGAATGAATGCATGAAATATATCATCAGTTATATAACATTATTTTCTTATACTCTTTTGCTCTCAAAAATCCTAATACTCATCACAAACTTTATCCATTCCTAGTTTTTCCAGGATTGCCCTGGATCCCAAGGTGGCAGCAAATCAAGGTGCCAGATGATGTTACAAAAATCATCTCAAGTTCCTTTTTCTCTTGTGTTGCATTCTGCGTATCCCAAATATATTTGACTACTCATAATTGATTGACCTACTAATTCCAATGATGAAGTGTGACAGTGTTTTCCTCAAAACATACCTCTATGCTACTTTTCAGTTGGATACTTTCTGCTACTACAGTTCATTCTCCATCCAATCCAAAAACATGCAGATTCCTTCTTTTGTAGGGCATTTTCTCTTAAGAAAACTTTATTTTCTGCCCTGAAAACTGGCAGGTATTATAGCCTCTGTATATAACCTCTTGGTGTAGATGTGCAGCCCTCCACTCAAACAATGAAAGGGTGCTGGTCTCTCTCTGCACCCCAGGAGATCTCTCAAGCCTTCTGTCAACTTGAATGTCCAAGAAAGCATATTTTAACAATCACTTGTCTCTTTGTTCATATACTTTCTAAGGCAGGGTGAGAGAATAATTGTGCTAATACATCATTAGAATAAATGCATGATAGTTGAATTGTGAACAATAAATGAAAATTAAAAAGACAACTGGATTTATTGATGCAGATTTCTGATTTGATATGAAGAATCTATTCATTAATACACATGACATAGATCTTATATTTTCCAACCTATATTTTTCTATCTCTGCATTCAAATAATAGAAGAAAAATTGAAAAAAAAAATTTTTTTAATCTCAAGCTTATTTGTTGAAAGGCTTAATATTCCTATATTAGCTCAGAAATGTTCATGTGTCAAGAACTTGAGATTATGATTATAGAGCAATATACCCACAAATGACTTTTTATTTAATAAGCAAACGCTCTTGAATGAAATTATAGAAAAATTTTTAAAGTTTTCATTTTTCTCAGTAATATTTGAACAAAACTTCAAGTCAGACTGAAACACAAAAATAAATTTCTAAGAGAAAAATACTCTTCTTTTATTCATGTTGTATTTATTCCTATATTTACAATTAAGATGCTATACTATTATTTCCTTATTATTAAATATTATCTATTGAAAACTTATTATAGAATACATAACACTATAGCAGTTACATATATTTTGTTTCCTCATGAATTCCCAATGCAGTTATGTCTTCTGATTATATCAATGCAAACTATTTATATTATAATGTCAAATTGACCATAGTTCAAACCAAGACACTATCTGAAAACAAAACAAACAAAAAACTTGGGACTTAGAGTGGGAGTGTATTGAATGTGACAGAATTGGTGCAGTAATCCATGACACAAAATAAACTGTGCATATATAAAATGTGCAGTTCGATGTTTTAACATGTATATGTAGCAATGCAGCCATCAGCAAAATCCAGATAATTCATATATTCAACTCCTAAAAGTTTAATTGTGCCCCTTTATTGCCTCCCACCACCTTTCTCTCATTCTTCCCATTCCAGACCACCACTAAGTTGATTTGCAATATGTATTTTTTCATTTCCTACAATTTTATATAAATGCAATAATACAATAAATCAGAAGTTTGTCTGAATTATTCATTCACCTTAATAATTTGACCTTGTACATTGACTTTGTACATGTACGAACACTCAATATTGTTTTCCTTATTCCTGAGTCATGTTTAATTATAAGAATGCATCAATTTGTTTCTCAATGAATCTGATGATGTCAATTTCAATTGTTTCCACTTTTTTATGACTAATTAGGCTGATATGAGCTTTCATTTAAAATTCACAATATGAATATATGCTTTTGTTTCTCTTGGGTAAATTATTAAAGTGAATTTATAGTACTAAATTGTAGACATCTACTTAAAATATTAAGAAATTGCTAAGCTAGTCTCCAAAGTCACTGTGACGTTTCTTATTTTCATCAGCAGTCTATGAATTTTCAGTTCCTCTGCAACCTCACAATATTTGGTGTGGTCAGCCTTTATAAATACATTTGAAATGGCATCTCCCTGTGGTTTTAATTTGTATCTCCCTTTTGCTAATCATATTGAGAATAACTTCACATGCTTATTTACCATTGATACATATGTCTTTCGTGTCTAAATATTTTCCATGTTTCATTTGATCATTTGATTTATTATAAAGTTTTAAGGGCCTTTTATATATTCTTAATATATGTCAATTACCAGATAAGAATTTACAAATATTTACTTTGTGTCTGTGGCTTGTCTTTACATTCTTTTAAAATTATCCTTTCTATAGCAGAATAAATACATTTCAATGATTTAAAGTAATCAATTTGTTATTTTTCAGTCTCTGCTTTTGGTGTTTTATCTAAGAAATCTTCCTCTAAGTTAAAATCCCAAAGGTTATCTCAAAAGTTTACTTCTAGAAGTTTTATAGTTTTAGGTTGCATATTTAAGTTTCTGATTTACCTTGAGGTAGTTATAGATCAAAGTATTTTTGTTACTGTGGATGTCTAATCGTCCCAGCACAATTTATTGAAAAAATTATATTTTCCCCATTACTTTACACATTAGTTGAAGGTCAAATTTCATTAACATGTAGGCAAATTTCTGAATAATTTTATTATATTAATTTATTTGTCCATCTTTTTTTAGCAAGATCATAGTGCCTTTGTAATTGTTTTTTTACCCCTTCATCTCTTATAATCATTTTTGAAATCATATAGTGTTTAATAAATTTGTTCTTACTTTTAAAAATTTGTCTTAGTTATTCTAGATTTTTTTTAATTCTTGTAAATTTTAGAATTAGCCTTTTAATTTCTATAGAAAAGTCTGCTGAGATTTTCATTGGCATTACATTGAATCTATAAATCATGTTGGTGGAAGTGACATCTTAACATTTCTGATGCATTTATATAGATCCTTGAATTAATTTCCTCTTAGACATATTTTTAAATTTCAGGGTATAGGGTTCTCATATGTTTTTTAAGGTTACCCATAAGTTGAAGATGGCAGAATTAAACTTGCTGGTGTACACTCCAGCATAGTTTAAAAACAGCAAACAGAAAAAGCAAAGAGAAAAACAGCAAAGAAAAAAAAAGAGCAGAATGAACTTATTCAAAACTATGGAAGATGACTGAGATTAGGAAACAACTCAATGATTCTTGTATAAGAGGGGCAAAATCTTCTAAAATGGGTCAAGAGCAGTGGGAAATTTACCAATCTGGGCTTCCCCTGTGCTCAGGTACATATGGCAGTTTGTGTGACACACAATGGTGGCTCAGTAACCTGTGCACAATCAGTATACCACTCCTGGTTCTAACTGGTATGTGGTGGCAGCTGGGAATCTGATACACAATCTAGTACAGGTTCCTGAGACCTGATTCATCCATGACACAGTTGGGCAGCCACCATGCAATAAATCGTGGGTCCCTGAGTCCAATTCATGCATAGTGGTGGGTTGGCAGTCTCTACACATTTCCAGGGCTGATATTTGGGAACTGATTACTGGTGCACATAAATGAATGCATTGGATGTCTTTGTATATTGACCCTAACTGACTATGTAGAAAAGTCTGTGTCCCTTAACCAACAATAGATCTAGGTATAGGTCTGCATCATCTAACCCAAAAGTTGCCTGGGCCAGAAAAGCAGCACAGAAAGGGGAGATGAGCTGAGGAGCCATAGAGCAGACTCACTGCTGAAAACTGCAGTAAAAAGGCAGAACAGTTTTGGGAGTGAGCTGAGCAGACAGCAACTACAAAGAAGGAACTAATAAAAACAAAGAGCCCAGCCCAGAACATGAGTAGAAGGAGGGAAGAAGACAATGTAAGAAGAAAAGGAAGAATTAGAAAATTTTAAATACTCCCAGATTGGGGATGAAACATACAGTAATGATGATGCAATGCACTAGGGAGATTCATCAGTGAATTTTAAAAGGCAAAATAAAAATTCAGAGGCTAGAAGACAAAAAGAATTGAAATCGTTCAGTCTGAAGGGCTGATATTAAAACAAAAATAATGAAAAATTAAAAAAAATAGTGTACCTGGCTTAAGGGACTATCGGAACAAAATGAAGCAGAAAAACATACACTATGGGAGTCCCGGAAGGAGAAGAGAATGGGAAAGTGATGAAAGAATATTTGAAGAAATAATTCTGAAAACTGAAGAAAGACATGAATATCAACATCCAAGAAGCCCAGCAAACTCCAAATCTGATAACCACAAATAGACCTACACTGAGACATACCTTAATCAAAATGTTCAATGTAAAATATAGAGAATTCTGAAAGGTGCAAAAAATCAGCAACTTGTCACATACAGGAGCCGTCAATAAAATTTGACTGATTTCTTATAAGAATCAAATGAGGAAATAGTGGTAAAACATATTTGAAGAATTGAAAAGTGAAATTTCCAGCCAAGAGGCAGTGCAATGGTGGCTCAGTGGGAGAATTCTCATCTGCCATGCCAGAGGCCTGGGTTCGATTCCTGGAGCCTGCCCATGAAAAAAAAAAATGTCAGCCCAAAATTCTATATCCAGCAAAATTGTCTTCCAAAAATGAAAGAGGGTTTAAAATATTCCCAGATAAACAAAAGCTGAAGAAGTTCATTATCATGAAACCAGCCTCAAAAGAAATGCTAAAGACAGTGTTCTCATTTGAAAGTAAGGGCTTGTTGCTTGAAACCATATGGTTCTCTGGTAGAACTATCTATATTGGCAAATGAAAATTCCAGTATTATTGTATTTTTGGTATGTCACTCCAGTTTTTTTTCTTACAAGACTACAATACAATTGAATAAGAATTAATTATATTTCTATGTTATGAGCATATAAATACACAAAAAGACAGAAAAGAAGGAAATGAAGGTAAAAATTTAATAAGATGTACAAGATACAAAGAAAATGGCTGAAATAGGTCATGCTTTATCAGTAATTATTCAAATATAAATGATTAAAACTCTACATTAAGAAACCGGGGGCGGGGGGCAGTGCAATGGTGGCTCAGTGGCAAAATTCTCACCTGCCATGCTGGAGACCTGGGTTCGATTCCCGGTGCCTGTCTATGAAAAATAAAAAGTAAAAAAAAAAAACAGTGGGAAAGAGAGGGGTTCATGCTGGTGTGCTTGTTATGGCATAATCCCCTTTGCTGGTGTACCTGGCAGATTGGGGAGAGAAATTTTATATCCCATATTATCACCAGGGTTTCTGAACTCTCTTCTTTGCCAGCTCTGGGTCTTCTGGTTTGCCTGGTATTGGTGGGCTTCCTTTCAATACAGAGATGGAGTAAACGTGCCTGAGATGTCTTCTGTATTCTTGTAGATCCAGAAAAGTCACACTGGGTGCCTCCTTCTACTGTATGTTGGGATATGGCACTGTGGTATGACGTTCTTCCAATCCTGGGGTTCATAACCAATTCACCCTCTCTTCCTTAGTTTTAAGAGCTCTCTTTTTTAGTGCCTCTTGCTTTTTTTCCAGGGTTTATACTTGTACTTAGTATGGAGACACAGGTAGAGATGAATCTATGCCATCTTGTCAGGCCCAGAAATCATTCTACTTTGTTTTGTTGTTGTCGGCATGGTTCTGTTTGTTTAAAAATTTGATTGCAGTACCACATACATGCAATATGACGTTTCCCATTTTAGACTCTTCTGAGTAAACAATTCGGTGGTGTGAAGTACATTTGCAGTATTGTATTAACGTCATCACCATCCATTACCAAAACCTTTCTATTTCCCCAAACAGAACATTGTTTTGATAAGCAATTCTTTGATAACTTGAGGTTGAGCAATTTTTCTCTGTTTGATAGTAATTTATATTGCATGCTTATTAATGGCTTTTTTCAGTAATCATTCTTAATTGCCCCTTTAATTTGTATTATTTTAAAATTTTGCAAATATATTTACATTTTTCCTGATATATTCACTGCAAATAGCTCCGTAGGTAGTGTACTTTTTAAAAAACATTGCTGATATTTGTCTTGATAAAATTTAGGGAGTAATTGCATTTTTTAAAATTGATAGAACCGAACTAACTAATTCTGTGATCTTAAAAGTGTTGTGAGTTTTTATTAATAGCATACTCCATCAATCATTGCTTCAATTTTTCAGGTAAAGGAAAAGGAAACAGGACAGTAATGCCTTTTTTTGTTGCAAAGTGTTTTAGTGATTTGGGGGCAATTTTATTTATTAAGAATTAGGAACCTTGTTAATATCTGCATGGTCATTCAATCTTATCTCCTATTCTTAACCCATTTCCAGTGCATAGGAGGTGCTCAATAAGTATTCATTAAATCGATAAAAAAGAGGTTTGAATACTATGTTTGCCTTTGTGTGGATTTCATGATCTCTCATATTGCCAAACGTGGGGCATAAATACAGAAAGATCTTAACAAGTGTGAATTAAAGATAATGCATTTATATTCCTGCACTGTTAGATAACTTATTCCCTCTATGCTCCTGGCAACTAGAGAAAAAGTGGGAGCTGGAAATGGCAACTACTCATTTTATGATTTTTATAATAATGTATAAATTTCTGTAAACATCCTGATAATGGTATCCTTCTATTATTTTTAGGTTCAGGTTCTTCGGAATGCTGGTGAAGAAGTAACCCTAACAGTGTCATTTTTAAAAAGAGCACCTGCTTTCCTCAAACTACCATTGAATGAAGATTGTGCATGTAAGCATTTATGCAGCGTGAATAGAGTCCTCACAATATCAATTTTCCTTTTAAACCGTTATTTTCTGACAGCAACTGTTAATTATTTTTAACTTTTGGAATTTTTGCCTGAATACAAACATTTTTATATCACAAATTTTTCTATTAGCCCCCTTTAAAAGGAAAGAGATGCTGTATTTAAGTCAGAATGCATTCACTACATTTAAAGCGGTTTCCAGACTTAAGATAAGAAGACTATTATTCATTTTTAAAATTGTATCAGATCAAATAGATGCAGTTTTAATCTATGTAATATCCATTCTTAATATTTAATGAATATTGTGGATGACAGAAAATTACGTACTCTTTTTTGTCTACTGGGCTTCTTAAAAAAAGATTAACACTTTAGTTGCTCTATGAAAATAGAAAGATTGCTGAAGCACTCACCTAAGTGGGAATGTAATAATTTACATAAGAGCCACTTAATAAATGCCTGCATTAATTTTGTGACATTTTCCTTCTCTGAAACAAAATGTATACAATCTAGCCAATAATTTTGCTAAAACAAATCAAAGGCATTGGATTCTTAACTGAGACATATTACACTAATTGAAATGCAAATATCATAAATTTTCAATTAAGTTTTGACAAGTCCATAATTGCTTAATACACATTCCTGTAAAATAAAGGACAGTGTCTTTGTGCCTCCTCCCAGTAAATTGCAACCCCAGAAAGAAGCATTCATTGAATGCCTATGATCACAAATTACTTCTAGAACTTTATATAATGGAGCCACACTGTATTTATATAACAGATCCACACTGTATTTACTTTTTTAGGTCTGTCTTCTTTCATTTGGCACAATGTGTTTGAGATTTACCTATGTTACATATGCCGGTGGTTTGCACTTATATTATTATATTTTATTCTATTATATGAATATATCACAGTTGTGTCAACTGACTTGCTGATAGATGCCTGAGTTGTCTCCAGTATTTTGTTCTTAAGAAGAATGCTAACATGAACAATCTTATACAAAGCTTTTTGCATCATATGTTTATTTCATTGCAATAATACATAGTAGAAGAATTGCAGAGCCACAAGGGATATGAATAAATAACTTATTAATAAACCTTAACACATTTTCAAAGTGGGCATATTTTCAACTACACCAGCAGTTATAAGAATTCTGGTTGCTACATATTCTTTTCAATATTTGACAATCAAGGTTCATCTTTTCAGCCATTCTATTAAGTAGGTAATGGTATTTTATTGTAGTTTTAATTTCTATTTCCATGATGACTAATGCTACTAAGCACTTTTAAATTTGCATGTGGGGCATTTAAAAACTTTTTAATTTTAAAATATTAAAGAAATATTTGAATTAATTTATAAATACATTTAAATAAAATATTAAATTATATTTTAAATATTGTAAATATTTTCAATTTCAACAAAGTCCAATTCACTATTTTTCTTATTGTATACGATTATGGCGCACACATGCACCCAGATTATTTATTTCCATTTATTCCAGCATCATTTTTGAATTTTTCTTTTCCTATTGAATTGTGCTGATACCCTGTCAAATTTTATTTTGAACATGCATGGTTGTTCTATTTCTAGCATTTTCTTATATCTAATTTTTTATGTGCATATTCTTTCACCAAAACCATAGTGATTGCTGTAGCATTAGAATAGATCTTGAAGTCAGCTAAGCATAACAGGTTCTCTAATTTTGTTTTTAACAAGATTCTACATCCTTTGTATTACTTTTGTGTTAGAAATGTAGATTTTAAATGTGAAATCATTCAAGAAGTAACATGTTAATTTCTAAATTGCCTGTTGTGAGTTTGAATGAGACTAACTTGAATTTGTAGTCAGTTTAGAGAACTTTTATCTTCACAAGGTTATACCCCTTAATCAATGAACAGGGTATATTTCTCCAATTTTATTTTTCTATTTTTTCTCAGCAATATTTTAGTTTTTCAGCAGGAATTCTTACACAACTTTGATTACATTTATTTGTGAGAATGTTTTATTTTACTGTTAATGGTATCTTTAAATTTCATTGTCCAATTTTCTACTGATAGCATATAGAAATGCAAGTTATTTTTATATATTGACATGTTCTTCTGCTTATTTTCTCATTAATCATAGTAGAGATTGGTACATTTTAAAAAACTTTCTGAATTCGCAATTACATAATCTTTAAATAAGTACAATTTGTTCTTTCTTTCCAATCTTTCTTTTATTCTTTTTTTTTATTTCATGACCACCAAGTAAGCTGCTGTATAAATATTGCGAACAAATATTATTGTCTTTTCCTGATATAAGGGTAAAAATGTCTAGTCTTTACTGTTATGTATGAAATTGACTGTAGGTATTCACTTATGCCTATCATAAGGTTGAGGACTATCCTTCTATTCCTAGATTACTGAGTTGGTTTTTTTAATAATATGAAGAATTAATGTTGAAAAATTTTTTTCTACTTCCATTGGTAACTTTTTTTTCTACTTTTTGGTCTGCTAATATGGTGACATTTTATTGCTTTTTCAATGTCAAGCAAGACTTGCATTTCTAAGATAAATTCCAATAGCTCATAAAGTATTGTACTTTTTATATTTTATTGTAATCCATCTGCTAATATTTGATTAAGGATTTTTTTTCTGTATTCAGAAGGGATATTTATCTGTACTTCATTTTTATACTATTTTAGCAGAATTTTCGTATTAGGGCACCTCCTCTATTTCAAAAAAGAGTTTATTCTTTCTTACTGAATAAATACACTAAAAGGCATTCTAAGCCTAGAATCATAATTGTGGATAGCTGCATTATTTTTGGAGGTGATTGAATCTCTTTGTGAATATAGGATTCTTTGGATATTCCTTTTCTTTTTTGTGTGTCTGTTTGGTAGGCTATTTTTCAAATATTGATTTATATCGACAAAGTTCATATAAAGTTTTTCATCTTTAGCGTCCATTATTTCTTTCAATAACTGGGGTTTTTGTAGTGCCCCCTCCCTTTCAGGTCTGTTATTGGTAATATGTATTTTCTCTCTCTTTTTCTGGATCCTTCTTGCTATGCATTTATCTATTTCAGCAATCTTTCTAAAAGGATTGGTTTGAGTTAATTTTTCTCTATTATTTTCTGGCTTATATTTGTTGATTTCCACTTTTACTTTTAAATACTTCTGTCTTCTGTTTATTTTGGTTTAAGTTTCTCTTCCATTTCTAATTCTCAAGACTGAAGCAAATGAGTTTATGTCTATCTTTTTTCTATTGTACACATTCAAATGCTTACACTTCAATCAAAAAGAACATTTTAGATACATTTCTCAGAATTTGTTAATTGTGTTTTCATTATCATTGAATTCAAAAGTTCAATAAGTTTTAAAATAATAAGTGTACATATTTAAAATACTGTCTCAAAGAGACAAATGCAGGTGAACTTTAAAAGAAAAGATAGCAAAAAACAAAACAAAAACAAAAACTTGTGAAATTCTTTAGATTTAAAAGATGGAAAAATGCATCCAGGCTAACATAGCAAGAAGGATTACGCTCTCCTTCTTTGCACAGTGAAATACGTAGGAGATTGAAATGATAAAGACCAGATCATAATCACTTATTTTCTGAGTGAGCACATGGATTATAATAATTAGATTATTTCTGACCTATGATGTTTTAATTTAAACATAATATTTCAAGTAAAAATTGGGAGTCAATTACCTTAGTACCTCATGTTTGTCAGCATCACCAAAAATAATGCCTTTTAAAAAGTGATGAATCAGGGTGCACGGGTGGTTCAGTGGTAGAATGCTTGCCTTCCAGGTGGGAGACCTGGGTTTGATTCCCAGACCATGCACCCTCCACTCCACCCCCCACCCCACCCCCAAAAAGCAACAAATCAGAAATCAAGAAAGATAAACCTGACCCTAAAATGTATTAAACTATGCAATCTTGGTAAATCAAAAATATTAAAGACACACAGTTCTTCCCTTTAAAAGGGAATATTAATTGGTTTTTTAGGAGAATCTAATATGGAGTTGTGCCATTGCTATTGCAAAAAATTAGATGGCTTCCATGATGTTGCTTCCAATTAAGGTATAGCATTTATAAAGACAGAGCACTTGAAAATATTTCTCTTGTCGTGGAATATTATGGTCCCTAAACATGAGATTTGCCTGTAAGTTGAAACTGACATTAAATGAAAATTTGCAGACAAACCAACCCTGTATTATTAAGAGTATTGCTTAGAAATTGCTCTGTTTATTGAAACAAAATAATGCTTTTGATACAGTTGTATCTTTTCCTAAGCAAAGGCTTAATGTTTCTGAACTCAAAGATAAATATCTGTGGGTCGCTCAGTAATTTCAGCTGATTCGGCTTACTTGCAACTGTTGGCATTTTTAGACCCCGGTTTACCTGATCTCACTGGGTATATCCAATGGCCTCCTAACCCCTGGAATTTCCTGACTCTGCTTTTTGTAGGTGCACCCAGCGACCAGAGCAGTGGTACCTCCTCTCCTCTGTGCGACAGTGGCCTGCATCTCAACTACCACCCCACCAACACAGTAAGGGGACAGGCGTGATTCAGATCAATGAGGAGATAACATAAAGAAAACTCAATGGGAAGGATGTTTTGACAGTTGCAAAAATCGTTACTGAATCTTACTCAATTGATAGATTGGAAATCCTGGATTGCATTATTTAATCATTGTGATTAAGCCAGGAAAGAAAAAAATAAGCAAGTCAGTGATTTCTTTCTTTATGTCATTTTCCTCCTTTAGGTCTGTTTTAAGCTATTTGTAGATTCTAGAGATGTGTACTATATCTTACAACTATTTTATACCATTCCGTGTCATATAAAATGCTATGCTTTAAGTGCTTTTCCGTAAATTTAAGCCATTTTTCTTTTGAAAGAATTTTGTTGAAAGTAATTATTTAATTTCCCAATAGTTAGGATGCCTTGGAAACCACTGTGCATACCAGGAAGGAATTAACAAAAGCAAGCAAATCTAAAACATCTTGTGTTTAAAACTAATACTAAAAAAGAATGTATAATATACAATGCATTTAGTGATTAAAGAAATTGACATTTTTCTTTTGTCAAATTTAATTTTGACATTTAATAAAATGTTGCTTTCGAACTCGTATCTAGGAGTAAACTTTCTTTTACTTCTATACAAATTTTTGAAAATCCTAAATAAGTGTTATTTCAACCTTCAAAATATTTACACATTTTAGTGACTGTGGGATTCTGTATGGTTATATGTAGGTCTAAAAAGTATCCCCTGTGCTTACAAATCTTAAGAGTAAGCAAGCTGACTTCAAGCTAAAAAGAATTTTTCCATTTCACGTATTTATTAGGCTCTATAAAGCATATAGCTTTTTCTTCTGACTTGTATGATTCATCTTTCATTTGAAATTCTTTTTTTTAATTTTTTATTAATTAAAAAAAATTACAAGAAACACAAACATTCCCAACACATACACTCAGCAATTCACAATATCATCAGATAGTTGCATATTTATCATCATGATCATTTCCCAGAACATTAGCATCAATTCAGAAAAAGAAATAAAAAGACAACAGAAAAATATAACAAACAGAAAAAAAAAATTTACATGCCATACCCCTTACTGATCCCTTTCATTGATCACTAGCATTTCAAACTAAATCTATTTTAACATTTGTTCCCCCTATTATTTATTTTTATTCCATATGTTCCTCTCATCTG
>PVIY010051547.1:0-15629 GCA_004026745.1 Myrmecophaga tridactyla | reverse complement strand
TATGGTTTTGTGGGCCATGGAAAATGGCTGTGCCAATGACTCAACTGGGAAGACACTATATGTGGCATCTGAACCCTAATTATATAAACACTATAGTTAAAAAAGGAAGCCCAATTTCCTTTTTATATTTCTACAAGGCTGTGTGGGCCCAGACCAAGCTCCTATAAAGCATGGGAAGGGGCAGCTGCTAGACTGAAAAACACACCAGGTACAGAAATGGACACGGGTTTTATTGGGGCTTATAAACAGGAGAAGACCTTTCCCATTGGTGACTGTTCAGGAAATCAGCGCCTGACAAAGGGAACAGAAATGTACAAGGTGATATATGATTTCAGAACAGAGACATTCCATATAATATGAGGACGTTAGGTCTCTAGTATAATCATTAAGGGAATCTGAGAACTGATGTTTACTAAGGTTATTGTTTAAGACTAAGATACAGGCCGGCCACGGTGGCTCAGCAGGTAAGAATGCTTGCCTGCCAGGCCTGAGGACCCGGGTTTGATTCCCGGTGCCTGCCCATGTTTAAAAAAAAAAAAAAAAAAAAGACTAAGATACAATCAATGATTTTTAATCCATAATTACATTCTGCCCCCTCCAGAAAGATTGTTTACTTTCTTGACCTTTGTCCTTGGCAAAAGCAGGTCTGTTATGGGCTTTTAAGATGGGGCCCAGGCATAGGGCTGCCACATTCCACCCACACCTCCACCCCCATAACAGGCTGTGTTGACCATAAAACAGACATTGCATCCATTTACCACAGCAATAATATAAAAGACAACAGAAGAGTAATAATCCAACACATAGGACTGTTCATTCTATAAAGAAATGCCACCAAGGCTGAGTAAGAGAATTAAACCAAGTAGAAAGGAGGTCAGTAGATAATTGATCAATACTGAATATGTACTTTTATCCATGATTTAAAGCTTGTGAAATATTACGTGAGTGATCAGGAACATATACACGACATTGTATGTTTATAAGGGCGCAGGTTCTGCCTTGTGCCACAGTTAAAATGTCTAAAACCATTCTTTAAAATTTTTTTTTCCCCTGCATGGTCCTGTAATTGAACCTGGGTCTCCCACATGGAAGGCAAGCATTCCTCCACTGAACTACCCATGCACCCTAAAGCCATTCTGTTTTGTAAGACTACTCTTGTAATTGGGCATTCTCATCATTTAACAATGATATTACCAATTTAGACTCATTAAGCAGTTGAGCTGTGTGGTTAGCTAAGGCCGTTATGTGCTTTCATTAGCCATCACAGCTCCCCCAGGGACAAGAATAGTTAAGGGATAAAACCACCAGGGAGTATGCTTCACTCAATATCTAGATTTAACCATTTCCCAATTGCTAGGAGTATATAGTAAAGAATGTGGCAAGGACACACAGCTGTCCCATGTGCAGAATCCCATCCAACTGTAAGGTAAATAGGGCCAACTGTATTGCCACAGGTCCACAGCCACTCCACAGGGGAAGCATAGGCTCTGTACCTGTTGGAGGCACTTTGCCAATGGAAAAGGCTATTGTTTTGTAGCTTAACAGTGAAACTATGCACTTCTGAAGGTACCACCCCATATCTCAGTTCCCATTAAGAGTTCCATGCAGACAAGGGTGATATGATCTAAAGTTACTGCTTCCACTGTCAGCCATCCTAGCCCATTAGGGTACAGCATACCCTAATACAGGTCACAGCTTATTTACTTGTTCCCTCACAAGGGAAAAGATATAAGCCCAAGTCTCATTATGAGATGGTAATTGGATATTGGCCTTAAAAGAGAAAATTTCACTCTAGAATTGTCAGCAGGAGCTGTGGGCCAAGGAAGGCTAGTAGCACCCATAGATTGCAAGTCCTTGCAAACTCAACTTTAGGTTCAATTGTGAGATTACTGCTGAAGCCCACTGTAGAAAGGTTTTTGCTAGAGGACTACAGGCAAAAAGAAAGATGTTTATAGGAAACAGTAAGGAGTAAATCTTGTTGATCTAGTAATGTATATGCAAGATTTCCATTGTTTGATGGTAAAGTACAAGGCAGAGAGACATTGTAGGGAGGTTTTAAATACCAGCTATTCCCCCTTGTAACTCTTGAGAGTTCTCCACCATGATATCAATCATTATTCTAGGCATAAGAAAGTCCATATAGTTATACATGAGGTTCTGTGGGAATAGGAGGCCCTGGATTGATAATAAACATTTTAACAGGCATTTTTTCTACAAATGATGCTCGTATTACAATATTTTAGATGACTCATATTCCCAATGGGTTTAAGATTCCCAAGTAGCATGGCTGCATAGGCCCGCACCAAGGCCAAAGGACCTCACTTCCCCCCATCTGTATGGTCTGAGGCATAGACAACAATAAATTATTATCATTCCCCCTTTTTACACTGTAAAAAAACTGACCCGTCAATTTGTATTCTCAGTGCCTGCATCAGTCCTGCCATTAGCATTTCAGTACAAGCTGGGGCTGCCACCTAAGATGTAGAATTTAGGCAGATGAGAGCCTGATAAATTGTCCATTGTAGGAATTTCTTATTATATTTCAACTGTTCCTTTAACAGGTCATTTATTCTTTCTATGGGGTTCGAGGGCAGATGAAAAGCCCACATTATATCATAGTCCATAGCCCATGCTTTGGTCATTTGTCCAGTGAAAGGGGTTCCCCAATCACTGTCTATATGTGTAGGTATTCCAAGGAGGTACTTACCCTTTCTTAGACACTATATGGTGGTTCTCTGATTAGTTTTCTTCACCAGAAAAACTAACAGAAGTATCATCAGAGTATCTACATCAGTGAAGGTATACCTTGCCCCTTCTGAGAGCAGAAGGGGGCTAACATAATCCACTTCCCACCAGGTCACTGGACATTTTACTTTTTTTACACTGATTACTTAGAAAAACTTTTTATATCCTCTTACTAAAAATAGACTAATAATTTAAGAAAACTTTGTTACTTCAATGGAGAGAAAACTAAATTTTAGTTTGTATCAATATATTATTTGATACTAAGGCTTTAAAAATTTTTATATATAGACCCATTAAATCTTACCTAACTTTGACCACAAGAAATAAATTTTCTTTTCTGTGAACTTTCTATATCTATTCAGGTTATAACTGAGAAATTAGGATTTAAGTGATTATTATGATTACTGAATCATTATACAGATATTCCTTTTTTACTTTCTGGTATAATAGAGTAGACAAAGGGAAAAACCTGAACTCTTTGAACTGTAATCCAGCTGCTTTTATCTCTGATATTGTAGAGGCTTTTTCTTGTGTCCTTGTGATTGTGAAAACCTTATGACTAACCTTTACTTCTATCCATTGCATCCAGTCTTTTTTTTTAGAGTCTTATGATCATGAAAGACAGCCCTTAACATTTATTAATGAAGGGCCTTGGGTTGCCCCAGAACTAACCACCCCATTTCCAAAGTTATTTTGATATTCAAAACTGGATTGAACTAAAACGGGCCCACCTGATATGTGCAGTAACTTATACTTTAATCTATAAGTGACTTCTACCTCAGTATAATGCTAAAAATCATGCTCATCATCATATTAAGGCCACCATTTTCTTATATACATTCTATGACCAAACATATAATTAATTTGTGCATGATCAATAATCAGATCACCTCTAATTACATCATCTGGGACCATTGTGCTCATTATCCTAAAACCTGACTATTTTTTGATATTATAAAACTATCAGAATTACTGCAGTTCAGGGAGACAGATATCTGGGCTAAGCCATTTTATCTCTTCCTTCATGCCTAGCAATAAACTCTCTTTTTGAAACCCTGGTGTCTCAGGAATTGGTTATGTGAGTGCACTGGGCAGAGAATCCACCATCTTTGTCTGGTAACAAGATTTTGTCCTACATATTCTTCTTTCTTGTTTTGTAATAACCAGTCATTTAGGACAAAAATACTCTCTTTTTCCTTTAAAAACAACATATCCTGTATACCTTACATACTTAAGTTACCAGAATGGTTCTGGAAACTGTTTTCAAGTCAACATCTTGCAACATACAATTACCATCAAAATTAAAATTGTTAGAATAAGCTAAATATTTAAAACACTTTAGTTGATGCAATGCTGAAAGAGTCATATATAATCTTTAACAAAAATTGATGGCATATATCTCATTGTCCCCTATAAAAAAAAAAGATTTAATTTTACATGAATTTTGAAGTCCACGGAGGCATTTTGTCTTTACTGTTTTGTAAAATCTTTTAGGGGCATGCTAGGTTTATGAATATGCCTACTCCTATAGAGCACTGAATGAAGGTGAAGCCAGTAACAAGCTTCACAATCTTGTATTACAGTTATTAAATTGGAGTATTTGAGAGGAATTCCTAATGATTTTGCCCTACTCTATGCCCATTTTTATAATTACATTCTAAGTAATTATAAGACAGCTTTCTCAGCAGGTGGGGGACCTATAAGGCAGACACCAGCTAAAGCATTTGCTTCTCAGTTACCAGGAAGAGAAGTTCTTCATAATTTAATTAATTCCCCAGGAGAGTATTCCCTCACAATTACAGTTTCACTAACTTGCTCAACAGAGCTGTTAAACGGACTTCGTATTGTCTGAACATTTGCATTTTTTTTTGCCAATTCTTTAATTGTACTGGTATTCCTTGATGTCCTCTCAGGAATTTTTTACTAACATAGCTCCAGCTTTTGTCTGGGTCTCTTTTTCTCCGAACTCTTAATTTTAAGAACTGACAAGTTAGTATCTCTATAACATTATCTCTTTTATTTAGCTGTTCTCACAAATTTGTCACTAAAGCAGAGGTGGAAATATGGACATCTCTTTCTGGCTCTGACTTTTCTTTCAATTTAATGATTCCTCTGTCTTTTCTTGAGACAGTTTACTGTAGCTGACCATATCACACATAACAACAGCCAGCTGACTGCAGCAGCAGTGCCTCTGCTATCCTTACTGAGATTCATGGTAATTTTTTTGTCTTTGGAACATGGTTTCTATTTCCTCAGGTGTTTTCAGGGCATTCCCTTAATCACACAGACATTTGTACAGTTAAGCAATTGGGTAACTCCTCCTTACAATAAAAAAGTAGGCCATCTAGAAATTACTTTTGCAGGTTTCCTACCTTAGCTCATGCTTTGGGTCCAAGGAACAAAGGATTTGATTTTTAATGGGTTAGTTTTTTTGTCTGTTTTTTGTATGCTGTATCGGGGGGGGGTCACATTTCATTCTTTTTCCATGTGACTATCCCTTTATTGTAGCATCATTTTTGAATTTTGGGGTGGGGGACAGTGCAGGGGCCAGGAATCAAATTCAGGTCTCCCACATGGCAGGCAAGAATCCTACTACCAAACTACACTTGCACCCCCTAGATGGGTTAGTTTTAAAGGGTCTGGCAGGGACAGTGCAAATATTCAGGTATAGGGAGTGGAAGAGAAAAGGGAGAAAGATATTTTGGCAGCACTGCAAGAGAGAGAAGGAGAGAGAAAGAGAGAGAGAGAGAGAGAGAGAGGAAGAGGTACAGCTGCACTTTTGC
The DNA here is from genome assembly GCA_004026745.1 of Myrmecophaga tridactyla. NCBI lineage: Eukaryota > Metazoa > Chordata > Mammalia > Pilosa > Myrmecophagidae > Myrmecophaga > Myrmecophaga tridactyla. Next base: position 10,101 of record PVIY010051547.1, on the reverse strand, counting down.
ATTTTTAATTTATTTTTTTCCTTTCAGTAGTTTCTAGAAGCCATTTGTTAAAAGCATCCCATTTACCAAACACTTTTAAATTGGGGCTGTTTTCCTGGAGATAATTAAGCCTAACCTGATCAAAACAGCCCCACTGTGGCTGTGTAAATTTAGGTTCAACAGAGTTAGTTTAACTCATTTACTAGGGTAGTTGCACCTGTTGACATTAGAATTCTTATACATATAATAAACGGCCTTTTTAATAAAACAAAACAGAGTCAAAAGAGCAGAAAGCTCTTACATGGTAGTTCAGTAATGAATCCACAAAGACCTTACCAGGCTATTTGCACAACAAAATAGGTTGACCAACTGACTGTCTCTCAGAGTCAGAGAAACTTCAGCTCAACAAATGGATTTGACTTCAGCCACAAAACTGTGGGAGTTCAAAGATCCAGAGGGGATAGCCAAGGGAGCCAGACAACAAAACTGGAGAAGGTGGAACATAAAGGATTCCTGCTGGTACCTAAACTCTTCCCTGAGCTGCTGTCCTAGCATTATCTTGGCACCTGCCTTCAAATCCCACTTCTGACACCAGACTGTCAACTTGCAAACAGACTCTGAAAACCAAGGTGCAGAAAAAGTTTATTCAGCTAAGTGACACATCTGGGAGGAGAACTAAAAGAAAGTTACTTCTCAAAGAAAAGTGGAAGGGAAACAATTTTATAGCTACTCAGAACAAAGAAAGGGTATGAAGGGGGAGGAGGACATGAGCTATGTGAGTTGTTTGGGGCAAGATATCTTTGGGTCATGGGCTATAAATTTGCAAAGACTGTCTGCCAAGGTGTTTATGTGGAAATGGGCTTATATGTTCAAGAAAAGCAGAACTTCTGGTGTCAGAATGACTTGTTTATTACAGTTTCTCCTTTCCCATGGAGGCAGGACTCTTAATTAGCACCACAAAGGATTGTTGGTATGTTAGCCTGGCTCAACTGCTTTTTGTTTCTTCTTTGTAGCTTCCTGAGTAAAAATAGAACTTTAAGAAAACTAAGATGATTAATAAAGCTATTTACCATTCTAATTTCACACTTTCAAGATGAGAGAGAGGAGACCAGTTTTACTGATGGAGGTCACAAGAGATTTAAATGTACCTCAATGTATTTCTTGTTAAATTATAAAAAATGTATAAATAAATATTATATCTGAGATGCAAGGCCAGTCACTGATGTACTTGGGAAAACGGGAGTCATTTTCAGAGAAAAATTGAACTACTGATTATTTTTCTGCTTTCTTGCCTTTGCTCTCTTCACCTTACACAAACATTCCTGTATAAAGTCATTTCTCTAAGGGGAATCTAAACACATCAAATAATTGTCTTTTATTTGACTATGAGAATAAATAAGCTTGTAGCTGGTCTTGGCTGAAGAAGCCTACATCCACAACCATTTCCAGCAGCAATGAGGCCATGTGAGTTGAGTATTTTTGAAATGCCCTTCTCAAGCCTTTCATGAGTGAAACATGAATCATGTAGAGCAAGTCAGTCATTATAACGGCCTGTGTGAACTAATCAGCCAGCAAAAAAACTTTCTGGAGCCAACTCTCTCCTTCTATTGGAATGGACAAATATGCCTTGAAAATTTGAGCTGAAATAAAATCCTTAATTTTCATTTTCATCAATTGATAAAGCAACAGTAGCTTGCATATTATAGGTCCTTAATAAATATTTATAGATATATTGCCTGAAGAGTGTTATTATATTCAATACTTACTATGTGTCCAGGATCAGAAATAATAATTTAAAAGTAAAGACATGGCATTGGTCTTTAAGGAATTTATAATACATCTGGGAAAAGTCATGACATATTTAGTATAACAGGATATCAATATCAGAATTATATATACTTTACAAGTTTTGTATTGAAAGACTTTACATTCTTTGTAGACTTTAAGAAAAAAAAATAGGCTATGGTAGACACTGAAGACTTTGGAGAAGTGGATATTGAGCAAATATTCATTTATGTTAGGTTACAACATTGAAGTTAAGGCCTAACCAAAAATCTCAATGCTTACCAAACATTTATTTCTCATTCACAGACATGATATCTGAGAATTGGCTTCAGCTCTCTCCATGTCTTCATTATTTGAGGACCAGGGCTAAAGGAACAGCCTATTTTAATCTCCCAGCAGAGGGAAGAGATAAAATTATGGAACCACAAGATGGCCATGGAAGCTTCTGCTGGGTCAGGATACATATCATTTTCCACCCACATTCCATTAGCCAAAGAAAGTTACATAACTTAGTAACCAGTGAAGATATGTAATCCTCTTAGAGGGAAAGCAGCAAACAAGGCAACATTAATGCATTAACATAATGTAATAATACAATCTACTAAAAGCTGCACCATTAAGTTTGTTTGGGATGTAGCCTGGCGGAAAGAAAAATGAAGGACCATCCTGGGGGTAGAAACAGCATAAATATGAGTCAAAGAGCATATCCATGTTGATTTTATTTGAGAAGACCAAAGAGCCCTTCAAAAGCAATAACAATTTACATTGCCACCAGTGCTCAATTAGCCAATTTGTGAGATAAGAAGAAATGGTAATTCATTTTCTCAATTACATTTCTCTGATTATAAGCAAGGATGAACATTTATTCATATGTTTATGGGCTATTTATTTGTACTATTCATGTGCTTTAAAAACAATAATCATCTAATAGAAAGAGAATTTAGCCTGTTAAAATTCATTATAACCTGCTCTGGGTCAGATGTGGAGCTTGGGTAGTGGAGTCAAGCCATACACTTAGTGAAGTAAAATGGTTCTAAGGGTCATGAGCATCTTCGTGGGCGTGTATCAGAATTTATGCAGTCTTGTTTAAAATATTTTAAATATCACCTTCCACCCTCAATTTTTTTTTTTTTTTGCCACTGATGGAAAGAAATCATCCAAAGGGAAAGATCACAGATTTTTAAATGCTAAATCCTGACCATGAACATTGCAACTCTGATCCCTGAGATGGGAGGGACTGCTCCACCCTTGAGCTAGCAGTTGCCTACCACAAACCATTCTTAAGTGCCTTTTCCAACTGTCTTCCATTCTGTTTTCTGTACACCAATGTTTCCAAAACTATGTCTCATGGAACATTAATCTCAAGAGATGCTATCGGTACTAAAGGTATGAAGGAAGGTTTTGGTAAACCAAATTTGCAAAATACCGTATTATGGATCCTGACCTTCAACTTACAAGCTGTGTGACTTAAGGCAAGCAACCTAACCACTCTGGCTTTAGTTTCTACACATTTAAAATGGCATGATAATAATAGTGCCTATCACATAGAGTTGTGAGAATTAAACTAGTTAATGCATTGAAACCACAATGCCTGGCACATGGTAAATGCTCAGTTTTTTATTATTATTTTTATTTGCATCTACAAATCACACCTTTTGGCTTTGAAGGATATCTTATTTTGAAGGAATTAAGTTACAATATTGAAGAGGATTCGACTGGAATACCCTGGTGTGCAGGCTAGGGGTACAAATAAAACTATTGAACTTTGTTTAATTCACATATTCTTTCATCAATTTTTTTAACCTAACACATCTTTCCATTGGGAGATGTTATTCTTCAAACACTTGACTCTGCAAACAGGAAATAAATAGTGGGGCAAAAAAGAGATGCTTAAGGTCAGTAAGAGAAACTATCCTGTGATTTGCTTTTAACTTCAAATTTCCCTTCAAATACCAACCCAAAGAAAAGCTCCTGCCTCTTCTATAATAAATCTCTACCAGAAACATTTGACAAACTATATCCTCATGCAATGTCAAGCATTACAGATTATTTCTACTTGCTGTCATCTAATAAAAGGAAGGGGACAAAACACCTAACTTCCTATGTACATGTTCTTCTTGTTATACTAAAAATAATAATAATAATAACCATTTATGTGCATATTATTGAATAGCAAATGCTATTTGCTGCAAGATTTCAAGAAGGAGGCAATTCTTTCCTTTGCCATCCTCTCAGTGCTAAATAAGGTACAGTTTTCCATTCTCCAAGGGCAAAATCTGACTTCATTTTATTTATAATTTAGGGCAGCATTAAATTCAACATCTACTTCCTTGATATTGACAGCTTCCTGAAACTACCTGTACAGGACACAGAAGTGCCCTCCCCTGCTGCTCTTACCCACATGACCAATCAGTGTTACTGTCATAAGACTAAGTGAGCTCTGTCCTTAACAAAAAAAGGAGAGTATCTCAGGGGCTTCACAGAAGGAACCTCCAGTGCTTTCTGTGTACTGAGCTCACCCGGATACCCAAAGGCTCCCACCACTCACCATCATGAAGCCAATTAGATGCTTGGCACTTTGGGACTCCCCGGTTACTCAGAGAATGTAAATTGGGAAAAAAACTGAATTGTTTTCCTTTATCAGAAAACACATACAATGGAAATTTAATAAAGAATTTTCATTTATCCAAACTATAAAAATCAATTCTGACAAGAGCATTTCTTAACCTGATTTTTAAATAGTAAGTGAACACACAAGAAATATTAAGTATTATAACCCAGAAACTATCAATTTACTAATATTCCTCAAAAATAAAGATCCCCTGAACCCAATGTTGATGGTTGTCTGGTAGAGTATTGGATAGTGTATTACTTTTCTATCGCTGGCATAACCAAGCACCACAAATTTAACAGCTGAAAACTAAACCCCCACTTATCTCACAGTTCTGTAGCTAGAAGTCCAACATGTGACTCCTGGGCTATAAGCAGGACTGAGCTCCTTTACTGGAGGTTCTAGGGAAGAATACACTTCTAAGCTCACTCAGGTTGTCAGTCAAACTGCAGAACTGAAGTCGATTTACTTGCTGGTTGTCAGCTTCCGGGGGCCTCTCTCCAGTCCTTGCACATTATTCCCTATATCTCAGACTCAGTAATGGAAAATCTTTGCTGTGTTTGGAGTCTCTGGGTTCTCCTTCCTTTATAACTTTCACTTCGGCTGGAGAAAGTTTTCTGTTTTTAAGGACTCATATGACTATATTGGCCAATCCAGATCATGCAGGATAATCTCCCTACCTCAAGATCTGCTACTTTAATTACATCTGCAAAGGCCCTTTTGCCAAATAATGTAACATATTCACAGGCTCCAGGGAACAAAGAATGGACATCTCTGGGAGGCGCCATCGTTCAGACTTCCACAACTAGTACCATTTTAAAGGTAGCTTGTTCTGTAGTCCAAGAGGAAAACACACACACTCATGCACACGTACATTTTACCTTAGGAAGAAAACACACATTTTTGCTGATTCAGAAATCACATTTTCTTCATTTATTCAGATTCCGTATCAACGGAAAAGGCCATGCTGTAAGGGTCAAGCTCCCTAGACAAAGAGTGTACTAACTATCCAGGCTGCCTCTACTGGTGACAATGGTAATGACAACTGATGCCCCTACTTTCTGATCCTTATCAGGGTTCAGCAGATGATGATGACAAATTGAGGCCTGAGATGCTCAGAGAATGTTAGAGAATTGATCCTAACATTCACAAACTTTTGGTCCTAAAGTGTGGTTCCTAGGCCAGGACCAGTACATGAACTATTGCTTACTGCTCCATAATAAGAAAAGCAAAGAAATTAACAATGTATATTTAGAGACTTTTATAGAAATTTGACAGCACAATTTTAGGTCTGTTGAATCTAATATACTGGGTTTCTATTCTGCATTTCCTTACTTTTCAAGCAATTCATTTTTTCTTTTTAGTTTTTTGAATTTTTTTTACTGTTAATATAACATGTATACAAACAAAAGAAAGAAAAAGCAATGATTTTCAAAGTACGCTTCAATAAGTAGTTACAGAACAGATTTCAGAGTTTGTTATGGGTTACCATTCCACTATTTCAGATTTTTCCTTCTAGCTACACCAAAACACTGGAGGCTAGAAAAAATATTTTTGTGGATGTGAAAAACAGCATATATACAAAAAAGCAATAAATTTCAGTGCACAGCACATCAATTAGTTATAGAACAGATTTCAGAGTTTGGTATGGTTACAATTTCACAATTCTAGGTTTTTACTTCTAGCTGCTCTAAGAAACTAAAAGAAATATCAATATAATGATTCAGCAATCATACTCCTTTGTTAAACCCTACCTTCTCTGTATAACTCCACCATCACCTTTGACCTTTCTCCCACTCTTTAGGGGTATTTGGAATATGCTCATTCTAGCCTTTTCATGTTGGAAGGGGCTTCGATAATATGGGACATATTATCTGATGTTCTGGAGAGGCTGGGCCCTCTGGGTTTCAGGACTTATCTGGCCAGGGACCCATCTGGAGGTTGTAGGTTTCTGGAAAATTACCCTAGTGCATGCAACCTTTGTAGAATCTTATATAATACCTTAGATGTTCTTTAGGATTGGCAGGAGTGGTTTTGGTTGGGGGTTGGCAAGCTATGATAGATAGCAATGTCTAACTGAAACTCATGTAAAAATGACCTCCTGAGTAGCCTCTCGACTCTATTTGAACTCTCTCAGACACTGATACCTTATTTGTTACACTTGTTTTTCCCCTTTTGGTCAGGATGTCATTGTTGCTCCCATGGTGCCAGGGTAAGACTTATCCCTGGGAGTCATCTCCCATGCCACCAGGGAGACTTTCACCCCTGGATGTCATGTCCCACGTAGGAACGTAGGGGGAAGAGCAATGATTTCTCTTCAGCAATTTACTTCTTTTTTTTGTTTTGCATGGGCAGGCTCCAGGAATCGAACCCGGGTCTCTGGCATGACAGGTAAGAACTCTGCCACTGAGCCACCATTGCACCACCCTCAGCAATTCACTTTTATTTCACATTTTTTAAAGTACTCTTCTGACAGAGAGTTTGGAAGGCACTGCTTCAAGCCACACATACTAACAAAGCTTCATCTTTACTGTATCACAGACCAAAAAATCCCCTTAAAGTTCTTTCAGAATAAGTTTTTAAGGGAAAATGAAAAAAAAAATTCTCATGTTGAGGCAGTGAGGATCACAGAAGAAAAAGATGAAATGGTCAAGTCAAAGGAAGCAGCAATTAATTTTCTGAAATCTAATGAAAAATGATGGGAATAGGAACAGCACCAGGCCAAATAAAATAAGCAATAATGGAGATAGAAATTGGAGAGGAAGAGTGTTAATTCTTCCTAAAGCAGAAGTTTTACAAGGTCAAGGATCATTATTTACTATTGTGACTCAAATGCCTAGAAAATACCACATATATTTGGAAACCCAAAAAATATTTTTTGAGAATTAACTAATGAAAATATGATATACTGAGGATATGAAATATGAATAAGTGAGAACAGAAGAGCCTGCAGGTGAAGTGTCATTTGCAACAGAGCTTGGATTCTGACTTGCAATTTATTAAGGAAAAACAAGAGATCTCATACTGAGTTTTCCGCCTAGCTTCCTTTTTTTTTTTTTTTAATTTGCCTTCTTTGCAGAATGGTCACATAACACTTCTTTATCAGAATTGTTTCAAAGAGCCTTATTTATGATTATTTATGTTAGGATAGGCAGCTGAATTCAAAGCCCTGCTCTGAATAGAAAAGACGGGTCTTCAGAAATCCCATCCAGATGCTTTCCCAGAATCAAGTTTAGATCACAGCTGAATCTGTGAACTTGAGCCAAGGGGGAAAGCCAACAGATTCCTGCCCAACAGTCAAGCAAAATGGGAAGGAAGTGATTATGAGAAGAGGGCTGACTTCTGCCTCTCCATCCCATGTAGACATTTAAGATCATTGCACAGTCTCCAAGTTCCTATTTGCAAATAGGAGCCACAGCACAGTGGTGCAAAGCATAAGCTTTGGAGGCACACAGACTTGGATTCAAATCCTGGCTTTCTACCACTGGCCAAATGTGGATCCTTAGGCTAGCTATGGAAACTCTCCCAGCCTCAATATAAATATCTGTAAAATGGAAGTGGTACTAGGTTGGTGATACCTATCCCCAGATTAATGTGAGGATTAATAAAATACTGTATGTACTGTCCTCAGCACAGCACCTCTGGGACTCAGTAAGTATTAGGTAATTGTTAGCAATTATTATTATTGAATGGTCTCGATTTTACTTCTGGGAGAGAGTAATATGGATGAAAAGAGAAAAGAAAACTATCTCACTTCTTTATTGCGCCACTCCCAAATAAGCGGCCAGCACCAAATGGGAGCCTGATTAGCAGGAAAATTAGTTACCTGGAATCAGCAACTAGGGCTATTTCCAGAAAAAAAAAATTCATATTACTCAAGAATGCACAGAAATTTTCAGGGGTGAAAGAAGCTGAGAGAACATCCAGTCCTTGGTCCCTGACCTGACCCGGCTCTACCCACAACCACACCAATGTTAGTTCTTAGGGTCAGGCTTGCACCACAGTTTAGTCCCTAGTACAGGTTGTGACACAGCTCAAAATCATATATGGGGAAAGAGAAAGACATTTCAAGATCCTCTGCAATTCTCCCCTCAATCCTCTATTGCAGAAAAGAAGGTGTATGAGTTTCCTAGGTTGCCATAACAAATTATTATAAATCGAGAGGCTTACAACAACAGAAATGTATTTTTTCACCGTTCTGGGGATCAGAAGAACATTTCTTTCCTTTTCTCAGTGTTGATAGTAGTCTGGCATTCCTTGGCATGCCCTAGCTTGTAGCCACATCACTCCAATTTCTGCCTCTGACTTCATATCACCTTCTTTTATGTTTGTCTAGGTTAAAAGTTTCTCTGCCTTTCTTTTATAAGGATATCTGTGATTGCATTTAAGTCCCAACTAAATAATCCAGGATAAACTTCACTTCTCAAAATCCTTAACTTAATCACATTTTTTTGGTCATATGAGGTGATATATACAGATTTCAGTAATTATGATGTAGCCATATCTTTTGGGGGGCCATCATTTAGCCTGCTGCACAGAAATCTTAATGAACTCTTCTAGGAATCCCCCAAGTCCTTGAGGTTGAATCCAACCAAATCACAGATTTCTTTTGTCAAAACTTGTAACATTCAAACATTCATCACATCTTTCTTCGCTGTTAGGTTGACGGTATATAGGAGCAGGTTCTGTGTCTGTCTTGTCTACCAATTTTTGTTGACGGAAATGATAAATGAATGAATGAACAGAACAGTTTGAGGAAGAACTTGGATAGAACCAATAACAGTAACTGCAAATAAACTTTCATAGTCTGTTAGACCATTTGAAACACAATATGGTCTTGAAAGGTTTCAATCAGATTCACAATTTATTTAAAGATGAGTATAAACGTGTTTAGAAACTTGCATTGCTGAGCTTTAAACATTCATTTCTAACCAAACACACATCAAGAAGTAGCTGAATCACCTCTGAGACCATACCTATTCCACAATAACCAAGTACAAGTCAGAGCTTAAGTTTAAAGGCTCAAGTTTTACTAACTAAAAATGAAAATAATTAAATAATCAGTAAATATTGTATGCATGTTACATGATACAGACATAATATTGAAAGCCCTGATTCTATTCCATAGAAAAATATATTTACTGGAATTTCTACAAGATCATTCCCAGGCTCAGTGATTCACTAGAAGGATTCACAGCTTATAATCATACTCATGGCTATGACTTATTACAGAAAAAAATGCAAAACAAAATCAGAAAGAGAAAAGGCAGATGGGACAAGGTCCAGAGGAAAGCATTATTGGGTTCTCTCTCAGTAAAGTCACACCAAACATGCTTAATTCCATCAGCAACAAGTTATACTAACATATGAAATGTTGTCTGCCAGGTAAGCTCACTAGAGACTTAGTGCCCAAGATTTTATTGGTGTTGGTCATACAGCACTCACTGCCTAGCACATAGAAAATTCCAGACTCCCAGAAGGAAAGTGAGTATTCATCATAAACCATATCGTTTGCACAAATAGTTCAGGCACAGTGAGCCTTTCTTATTACATAGGGTAACGGAAACCCTCCCAAAATCCAAATTCCCAGATGCAGCCAAGGGCCAACTGTTTTACTTTGTAAACTGCTGGAATGTAATATATCAGAAACAGAAGGGTTTTTTAAAGGGGGGATTTATTAGGTTGCAAGTTTACAGTTCTAAGGTTGTGAAAATGTCCAAACTAAG
>PVIY010051546.1:0-15627 GCA_004026745.1 Myrmecophaga tridactyla | reverse complement strand
TTCAACTGAGGTTATTTCTTACATGGGAATGCACAAGATGATCTCTGCTGGTCCTTTCTCCAGGCCTCTGTGTTCCAACAACTTTCCCCAGGGTGATTTCTTTCTGCATTTCCAAAGGCCTAGGCTGAGCTGTGAGTGCTGAGATGAGATATGCTGAGCTGCTTGGGCTGTGCTATGTTGAGCTCTCTCATTTAAACACCAGTCAATTAAATCAAACGTCATTCATTGCAGCAGGCATTCCTCTTAGCCAACTGCAGATGTAATCAGCAACAGATGAGGTTCACATGCCATTGGCTCATGTCCACAGCAACAGAACTATGTACCTGGCCAATTGACACCTGGATCTAACTACCACAGTGGTATAGTTCTATAAATATGCTAAAACACATTGAATTTTTTTCTGCATGCAAAAACATATTTTAATTTGTACATTTAATCATTATCATTGTACACTCTAGGTATTCCTAGATTGTACTATCTCAGTCTTTATCATATATCTTTCCTTCTGGCTTCATATGTTCCCCAGCCCTCCTCCATCTATCATTCTCACATTCAGCTTCATCAAGTGTACTTACATTATTGTGCTACAATCAGGCAGTATTGTGCTATCCATTTCTGAATTTTTACAATCAATCCTGTTGCACAATTTTTATCCCTTCACCTCCAATTACCCAATATCTACCCTATTTCTATCTCCTGATGACCACTGTTCTTAACTGAAATTCTCCAAGTTCTTCCATTAATGTTCATATCAGTGAGACCTTAGTGTATTTGTCCTTTCCTTTCTGGCTATTCTCACTCAGCAAAATGCCCTCAAGGTCCATCCACATTGTTAAATGCTTCATCACTTTATTCTGCCTTACAACTGCATAATATTCCACCCTATGCATATACCACAGTTTGTTTAGCCACTCAACTTTTGATGGACATTTAGGCTGTTTCCATCTCTTGACAATTGTAAATAATGCTGCTATAAACATTGGTATGCAAATGTCCTTTTATATCCTTGCCCTCATGTCCTCTGAATAGATACCTAGGAAAGGTATTGCCAGATCATATGGCAAGTCTATACTTAGCTTCCTGAGGAACTACCAAAATGTCTTCCACAGTGGTTGTACCATTTTATATTCCCATCAACAGTGGATAAGTGTCTCTTTCTCCACATCCTCTCCAGCATTTGACATTTTCTGCTTTATTGATAATGGCCATTATGGTGGGTGTGAGATGGTATCTCATTATGGTTTTGATTTGCATTTACCTAGTAGCCAGAGAAGTTGAGCATCTTTTCATGTGCTTTTAGCCATTTGCATTTTCTCTTTTGAGAAGTGCCTGGTCATGTCTTTTGCTTATTTTGTAATTGGGTTGTTTGTTTTTTGTTGTTGTTGAGTTGCACAATCTCTTTATATATTCTTGATACTAGATCCTTATCTGATATGCAATTTTCAAATATTGTCTCCCATTATGTAGGCTGTCTTTTTACTTTCTTGGTCAAGTTCTTTCACGTACAGAAGTGTTTAATCTTGAGGAGTTCCCATTTATTGATATCTTTCTTTAGTGCTTGTGCTTTGGGTGTAACATCTAGGAAACTGCCTCCTATTACAAGTTATATAAGATAATTCCCTACATTTTCTTCTAAAAGTTTTATGTCTTAGATGCAGTGTTTAGGTCTTTGATCCATTTTGAGTTAATTGTTGTATAGGGTGTGAGATATGGATCCTCTTTCATTCTTTTGCATGTGGATATCTGGTTCTGAAAACATCGTTTATTGAAGAGACTGTTCTGTCCCAAGTGAGTTGGCTTGACAGCCCTATCAAAGATCAATTGTCCATAGATGAACAATCTATTTGATTTCATTGGTCATTATATCTATCTTTATGCCAGTACCATGCCGTTTTGACAACTTAGTTTTGTAATATGCTTTAAAGTCAGGTAGTGTGAGTCCTCCAAAGACACTGAATTTTATTCTTACAAATGACGTGAATTGTATGTTGTTTGAATTATTTCTCAATGAATCTGTCATAAAAGTTAGAACTAACAACAAAAAAATACAATTTATCTGTTTCTAGACCAAATATCAAGAGATTAATCAATGCATAATCTACTCTGCAAGAAGCAGGAACCGTGCTTATTAATGTGGGTGTTATACTTCATTTTGATTAGAAAAAAATACATGAAAATTTACCAACTTCAAAAATATGAAAACATGAAAAGACACTTCTTTTTTGTACTTCTAAATAAATTATTTAAAAAATAACTCTATAATTCACATGAAATCAATGATGAATGTTTCTTTCCAAGGAATTCTATGGAGAGATGAGTGGTAAAATACCAAAATTTTCAATGATAGACTAGAAAAAGAATTTTATTTTGACTATTCTACAGTTAATTGATGACTACTGCACTGAGTGATAAGCTGATACTTTATATTATAAATTATATGAATAGACATAGACATATGTACTTACATTTTGCTAAAATTACATGTGTCTTTTCACAAGTTTGGGGGGGATTTAGAGAATATATCGTAGAAAATATTTTAGTCCTTCTCGTCAAGTAAGACTGGATCTAAATACCATGTAAACTTCTACTCATATCTGACCCTACTGAAATTGATAAAACACCACATGGTATTGAGAGGGGCTTGTCCCTCACAGCTCCAGGATGTACCAATCAAATATATTAGACATTAAAATAGAGTATTCCTGTTGTTTGACTTTTTATTTTTATTGTTGCTATATATATAAATAAATATATCTATCATGAAATAAATATATGTATCATAAGATTTCCCATATTAGCTACTTTCAAGTGTACAGTTCAATTGAATTAGTTGGATTCCCAATATGTGCTAGCATCAACAGTATCCATTACCAAAACTTTTCCATCACCCTGAGACCTCTCTACCTCAGAGCACTACTGTTCAGCTTTCCAACAGTTTATGCACTCTACAGAGAATACAAGGCTATGCATAGTGCCAATTTGCCATTTCCCCTATTTTTCTCTTTGCCAGTGATACCTTGCCCTAATTAAGAAATCATATGTAGATAAATTTGACACTTAGGATTATAAATATCATTGTGAATTATTAAACAATTTTTTGATTCACAGATCACTTCTTCAACTAAGGATAATAATTATCAACTTTCATCCTCAAGCTTCCCCATAAGTATTTTCCCTCTGAAGGAGCTCCTTCAATGACAAATTATATAGGTGCAACAGAGAGCTTTATTATCTCTGAGTTATAGGTTTTCCCTTTTTGTCTAAGTGCTGTGGTATTAGACCTGGGATTTTACATGAATCATGGCAATATCTAATATATTGCACACCATTGGGTGTCTTTCACAAATTATACTATATTGAATGACGCAACTTAGAAACACATGTCATCCAGCCTTCACAACTGTATGTGGTGTTTCCACCTTTCCCTATTGTATCATTTAGGGATGGCTTCCTAAGCATATAATGGACTATCCAACAAATATTGGCACAAGGAAGAGTGTTCCTTTTCTTGAAAAAAAGAAAAGTCTAGTAGTGGAGCTAGTGCAGGAGATGGTTTTCATTATTTCAGTAAATCATTGTCGGTATCCCTTATGTTAATCCCTTAAATGGTTGAAACTCACATAAAAACATTCAAACTACAAGAACCAGAAGTTGATGGAAAGAAATACTCTTTTGACAGGCTTCTCTTTTTTTTAGGAAGGAGTAACTCTCTTCATGAAGCCCTGGCATATTTTCTTCTCTATATCATTGATAATTGCCATTTGGTGCTTCTGGAATGCTGTTTATCCTCAATCCTAATTCCTAAATGGTGGCTCAACCTCTCATGCTAGAATTCTTTCTTAAAGTAGGACCATCCTTCTTTTAATTCATTTTTCAGCAAGTTCTTAATAACTCAGTGCTAATTTTGCCCTCCAAACTTATATTTATTATAAACCTGCCCAGACTATGTCCTACATCCACTTCATGATAGTTTTCCATTTTTTTTGCTTTTATTCATCCCCAATTTAAAGTTTGGTTCATCTTTCTGAGTGAGTTTATTAATTCATTAATTGTGTTTTTACTAAATTTATCTTATCTGCTAGAAACTATTCTAGGTATCCACTATGTTATTAATTATCCTGATGTTTCATGTGTCAGAGCAGAGTTTTATTCTCTGTAATATCTGTGATTATATCAGTGAAACAAAAAGATTAACTTTAAGAGGTGAAAAGGCCTATTGTTAAGAGCATGAAATTTATAGCTAGCCCACCTGTGCTTGAAACCTGGTTCTAATGTCTGATGCCTCTTCAGACTTTGAAACATTGCTTATTCTTTCTGAGTCTCCAATTATCTTCTGAAAAAAAAATGGATATTGTCAATAGAATCCACTACACAATGCTGTTGTGATTATTGCATTAATGAAATCATGAAGAATGCCTTTCATAGAGTAGTCAATAAGTGTGAGAAATTATTACCTGATAGTCCTTATGACCTTGTAAAAGATGTCTTCTAACTGGTCCAACACTTTGGTCATGTTTATCCTCACCATGACAATAGTTCATATACTTTTAAATTTTATTCCAATAAAGTGTGTTTATTCCATTTCTTTAGATTTCAAAATGCCAAACTATTGAAATATTGTAGACTTTTATAGCTTCAACAAAATCCTAGAAATATTAAAATAATAAATATAAGCACATGAGAAAATGTGGGGATTGACATAAAGCAACTGTATCCCAAAAGCAGATAACTCCCTCATTGCCGTGTATCAGAATGTACTTGCATTAGAATATAGGGTGTGAAAACCATGGCATTACCTCCTTGTCCTTCTCATAGTATGATAATCAAACCATGAATGTCAATGAAGATATAGTGCATAATATATATTGACCAAAAAATTAGGAAGTCAACCTAATGAAAGGGAGGGAACATACTTAATTCTTCATGATCCTTCTTAACCAAGGATCCAAAATTGCTTGGAACATAACTTTTAAGTAGATTTTTCATAGAAATAAGGACATATAATTGTCCATGAATAAATCAAATTATTATGCAAATATAAACATTTGGACACAAAGTTAAAACCAGAAGCCTTCTATGACTGCCATCAAGACATCTATCTTAATTTGTATATCTACTGATGTAGACATATTGGACTGACTAGCTAAAACCAACCTGAGCTGTTCCTATGCCTTGATAAGTTACAAAGTATGTAACAGACTCATAGACTCATGTGAAATAAAGATTCTAGTGAGAAGAAAGTGAGATTTGAGCAAATTCAGAGGCACCAAGACTCCTTGTAACCAGAATTGAGTGGGATTCTAACAAACCTCTAGAAAGAGTATGACAAAACAGATGGAAAAGACTCACATGAAAATACACACTCACACGCACATGCACACAAGGACACTGCAAAGCTTATTCCACTATGGGTGACAAACGTCAGAATCTGTACAACAATCCCTCTTTACCTACAACTCTTCCTGAATCTTGTTTACCATTTCAACTCTTCTTGCCTGCTCTTTTGGTCTACAAACCCTTGTCTTTGTTTTCCAGCTGTTAAAACAAATACTGCACAATGGGTTGTCTTAAACAACCAGAATTCATGTCCTCAGTCTTGAGGCTAAGAGTAGTCCCAAATCAAGGGCTTAGCAAGACGATGCTTTCACCCTGAAGACTGTGGTATTCTGAGGCTGGCTGCCAGCTATCTTTGGTTCTCAGCTTTTCTGCCACATGGCAATGTCTTTTCCTTTCTCATTTGAGTTCCATTTTATTTTTACTTTGGCCATGGCTTTCTGTCCTTATGTCTGAATCTCATTCAGCTTGCAAAAGATCCTAGCGATCTTTATTAAAGTCTATTGTAATTAACTTGTGTTACATGTTAATTGAAGTAACATCTTCCAGACATCCTATTTACAATGGGTCCCTACCCACTAGGATGTGGACCAAGACAAAGCACGTGTCCAAATTGGGGTACACAATTCAATACACCACACCCTAAAGCATTCTATTATACTTCAACATTTACTCAAATATCATGTCCATAATACACCTCTCCCCCACAAGAAAGACAAACATTCTTACTGTTTTGTTCATTAAGTTATTTATAGCATTTAGATACATAAAAGTCAACACATCAAAATGTGTTGAACTTATCTGAACTTTCTATCTTTTCTATGGGCATATAAAACAAGACTTAAAGACTCTAATTTAGAGAAATTACAGGGTACAGTGAACTTTAAGAAAATATATAATTTTCCCCAAGCCTTATATAAGGCATATTTTACATCTTTGTTCCACAAGCTATAGATCAAAGGATTCAACATGGGAATAAACAATGTGTAAAATACAGAGGCTACTTTATCAGTGGCAAAGGAATGACTGGACTGGTGCTGCACACACATAAAAATTAAAGTCCCATAGAACACCTCTACCACTGTCAAGTGGGATCCACAGGTCGAGAAGGCCTTTTGTCTGCCCTCAGTAGAGGGCATCCTGAGAATGGCTACAAGAATGAGCAGGCAAGACATGAGAACTATTAAAAGGGATGCAATCAAATCAAAAGCTGTTAAGATGGTAATTATTAATTCAATTTCTGTGTGTTTGAGCAGAGCAGAGATAACAAGGGTAGACTGTCACAGGAGAAACTACTGACAACATTGTCACTGCAGGATGATAAACATCTTGATGGTGATGAGAAGGGAAACAAATGTGCTGTAGAGATAAGGGATTGCCACCAGCACCCCACATAGCCTATGTAACATGATGGTTGAGTAGAGGAGACGGTTACAGATGGCCACATAGTGGTCATAGGACATTGCTGAGAGTCTGAAAATGTCACTAATAATGGACACAAGAAAGAAAGTCAGCTGTATGGCACAAGAATGATAAGAGATTATATTTTCATCTATTACAAAGTTTGCCAACATTTTGGGTCCCACAGTAGTTGAATAACCAAGGTCAGTAAGAGCCAGGTGTCTCGGGAAAAAGTACATGGGTGTGTGTAGGCTGGAGTCCATCTTGGTGAGAATGATCATGCCCACATTTCCCACCACTGAGATCACATAGATGAAGAGGAACAGCACAAATCACAGAGGCTGCAGCTCAGGGTGGTCTGTGATGCCCATCAGAATGAATTCATTCAGCATTGTTCGATTCTGTTTGTCCATTCAGGTTTATCAAGAAACCTATTCTGGATAGGAACAACATTGTCAATAATTTCCATGTGGAGTATCTGGGCATTTTCATTACAACTGATATGTGGAAGTTTGTGAGAAATCAGGTCTACATTGTTATTAAAGAATCTTGGATAATATGAGGAAATTTGAGCAAATTGACAGAAAATGAGGTCACTGGAATTAACTTTATATAAGGAAGTCCATAAAAATACCCGTTGATAAAAAGATCCTTTAAAGAAAAAATACAGTTTTAAATAACTGTATTAGACAACACAGAGACCAAAAAATACAATGAGGATGAGGTATTTACTGATTTCTGGATGTTATTTCATTTGAAATTGAGTGCCAGAAGGATTCCACCATATAAGATATGATGCAAATAAACACAAGACTGATCATAAAATGTGCATGTATATACTTAATAAAGCGGAGATTGTAAAAAAAGAAAATCCCAGAGTAGAATAAGGATAGAAGGTTATGGTTTAAAAAATTGTGACTACTGATATTTAGGAAAAAAGCAAAAACAAATAGGAATGATCTTGATAACAGTGAGCCTAGCAGTGCCAGCAGTCTGTGAGTGCAATCCATGCATGTAAATAAAAGTGATTACAGGAAATATGCACTTATCTCATATGAAACATTGCTGTTACGGCTGCAAATTTCTCATATCTTACCCTGTCCTGTGCCCACAATTTTCTTATGTCAGAAATACTGAACTGATTATTAGTGGATATTACAATCAGAAAAAAAATATTTTCAGTTAATGCAATAAGAAGCCATAAAAAAATCCTGTTTAATTGCAATTATGTAAGGCCAAAGAAAAATGTACCATATTAAGTACCAATTTCCTGTAATGTATGGGAGGATAATAGAGCTTTCTCCCATTAACTGTAGAGTTCTAAGCAAAGCACACATTACTTCATTATGGCTTTCTATCTTTGTTGAATATGCAATTATTAATTTTAATGTGCATTTATATATTTATTCAGATATGCATTAAATAATAAATTATTTTTGAGAAGGGCATAGAAGAGATAGTAAATAACAAAGATTTCAAAAGGGGTCAAAATTACAAAACAATGCTGATGAACTCATAATTCAGCAGTAATCTTTTTATTCCTGTCTCTTTAGTTAGGTTTTACTTATGCTCAGTTTTGACTCCCATTATTCATATAATTATTTAATAAAACAATTACATGAATAATAAAATTTATGATGTTTTAAAGATTCTCATGAGATTTTAGCCTGTCAAATCATGTGTTCTAGTTTGCTAGCTGCCGGAATGCAATATACCAGAAATAGAATGGCTTTTAAAAAGGGGAATTAAAAAAATTGCAAGCTTACAGTTCTAATGTCAAGAAAGTGTCCCAATTAAAACAAGTCTATAGAAATGTCCAATCAAAGGCATCCATTCAGGGAAAGATACCTTGGTTCAAGAAGGTCGATGAAGTTCAGGGTTTCTCTCTCAAGTGAAAAGACACAGAGCAAACACAGTCAGGGCATCTCTCTCAGCTGGAAGGGCACATGGCAAACATGGCATCATCTGCTAGCTTTCTCTCCTGGCTTCCAGTTTCCTGAAGGTCCCAAAGAGGACTTTTCCTTCTTCATCTCCAAACATCACTGGCTCGTGAACTCTCTGCTTTGTGGTGCTGCACATTCTCTGCTCTCTCTGAATCTCCCACTCTCCAAAGTGTTTCCTCTTTTATAGGACTCCAGTAACTAATCAAAACCTACCCAAATAGATGGAGACACATCTCCCCTAATTCAGCTTAACAACCATTTTTGATAGGGTTACATTTCCAGGGAGATGATCTAATTACAGGTTCAAACATACAGTATTGAATAGGGATTATTCTACCTTTATGAAATGGGATTTAGATTAAAACATGAATTTTCTAGGGTACATCCTTTCAAACCACCACACCATGTGAAAGTAATTGAAAAATTAACATGAAAAAAAAGAAAGAAGTCCTATACTGCTCTGACACTTGTGTAGTAGAATAAATACAGCAATGTATCAGAATTCCTAATGATGTGCTATGGCTTTGTCATTGAATATATGTGTGACTTTGCAAATATCCCTGGAATATTTTGGATACTGTTAAAATATTGTACCATGAGAAATAATCTATTTACCTTTAATAGAGCCTCCATCTTGACTCCTTCATTTGCTTCTTAACATGGCAGAGTGAGAATAATATATGGATATTTTTCACCTTGAGACTCTCCCTGAGGATTTTCTAAGCAATGTAGTGGTTATCCCCAATGATTTTAAACCCCAAAAATATGCCTGGATGGTGCCTATTAATTGTCAAGGACAAATAGAATTTACCAGGTGCAAGTATTTATTTATGCATTAATTTGTTTCATATATTCCTACTTTGTAACTTTGGCTAACTTTACATTTTAACATACTGGGATCTGGATTAAAACATTTTCTGTATAAGATGTTCTCTTAGTATTCCACTATTTCTATAGCACTCTCCTAAAAGAGATGACACAATGGAGAAGATTTAAATGTTGCTGTATTGAATTATTTAAAATATTTAAGAGGAGTAAAATAAAAATTGTGTATATATGAGGTGTTGAGTCTTTGACTTTTTAAGCTTGTTTTGTTTTGCATTGCTTTGGTTGTTTTGTTTTTATTCTTCTTCTCTTTTAATTTTTTACCTCAGGATAGAAATTTATTAGTCCTTGTTTTCATTATATGGTAAATAGCCAGCATCTCTCTCCTTTCCTTATTTTCTCTCTTGCACTTCAAAATTCCTGCTTTTTCAATTCTATCTAATCCATCTCCAGTTCTTCTTTACCATCATGACTAATATTCAACAGTGTTTGGTATATGTCCTACATTTTCAATATATTTTTGTAAATATGTAATATTAAGTTATAAATGTCTTACTATGTATTATAGTTATCCTTTGTTTACTTGATTGGGTTATGGTGTCCATTTTATAATAGGATTGTTTCTTCTTTAGTTGATGAGCAGTATAATTTGTTTATGTACACAGAACATCAAGCCTTTATCTGATATGTTGTTTTCCAAATATATTCTCCCATTGAGTGGGTTGCTTCTTTACCTTTTAAAAAAGTTCTTTGAGATGTAGAAGTTCTTGATCTTAAGGATGTCCCACGTGTCTATTTTTCTCTTGCAGCTTGTGCTATAGGTATAAAGATTAACCTACCTCTCAGCCAGCATCATACTTAATTGTGAGAAATTGAAAGCATTCCCCTTAAGACTGGAAATAAGACAAGGATGTCCATTGTCACCACTCTTAGAAAGCATTGTATTAGAAGTCCTAGCTGGAGCATTTAAGGAGAAAAAAAATAAAATGTATCCAAATAGGAAAAGAAGAAATAAAACTTTCATTATTTGCAGATGATATGATCCAGTACTTAGAAAACCCTAAGAAATCTATAGCAAACTACTTGAGCTAATAAACAAATTCAGCAAAGTGGTAGGATACAGGATTAATGTACAAAAATCTGTAATGTTTCTATTCACACATAATGACCTATCTGAGAGACAACTATAGAAAATATTCCATTCATAATAGTGAACAGAAGAATTAGGTATAAAGGGATAAGTTTAACCAAGGATGTTAAGGATTTTTACACAGAAAATTTTTTAAAATGCTGAAAGAAATGAAAAAATGGCCCAGTTATATGGAAATACCATCCAAGTTCTTTGTTAGGACGGATGAATGTCATTAAGATGTCAATTCTACCCAAACTGAGCTACAGATTCAATGTAATACCAAGAAAAATCCCACCAATCTACTTTGAAGACATGGAAAAACAGGTTATTAAATGTATGTGGAAGAGAAAAAGACCCTGAATAGCTAAAGATATCCTAAAAGAGAAGAGCAAAGTCAGAGGACATCACTTCCTAACTTTAAAGCTTACTGTAAAGCCACAGTGGTCAAAGCAGCATGGTACTGGCACAAAGAAAGAAGGAGTGACCAATGGAATAGAACTGAGAATGCAGAAATGTATCACTAAGTTTATGGACATTTGATCTTTGATAAGACCCCCAAATCCACTAAATTGAGACACAGTAGTCTTTCCAATAAGTGGGCATTGGCGAACTGGATTTCAATAGCTAAAAGACTGAAAGAGGAACCCTTCCTTACCATCTATACAAAAATTAGTTCAAAATTGATTAAAGAATTAAATATGAGGCCCAGCACCATAAAACTTTGAGAAGAAAATATAGGGAAACATCTTCAATACATTTTTTACTTTTTATTCTTAAAAATACATTTGCTGAATGAAGTCGTGAAGTATGCAACACTGTGAAAGAACCTGTGGGACATTTGGTGAGGCAAAATAAGTCAGTAATGAAAGAATAATTACTGCATGGTCTCCTTTAAAGAATGTTTCTAAGAAAGAAGGGGCCTAGATTGTTACTTCTTATAGCTGACATATTTATTCTGGAGTGGTAATTATTATTTCTGAATTTTCAAAGTGTGTTTTATATTTCTGCAATCTGAATCTGATATTTAGAGATAACAGCAAAGCTGATCTGATGTGGGGATTAAGGTAATTCAGAACACAAGGGTAGGGAAAAAATTTCTGTATTTAGAATATTCCTTGATACCAAAGGAAAAAAGATTTATTTTGTCCCAAACATATATTTTCTGTAGCATATAATCTAACTCAACCTGTCTGGATAACTCAATTGAGCAATTGAACACAGAAAGCCCAGAATAAGAATGAGAGCATTTAATCCTGTATAGTTTAATTTAATGCCTGACTATATCCTGGAATATATTAAGAATATGATCAAAAAGTATTGGCAAAGTCCCTTGAAGGATGGGAGAAAAAAATATGGAACAATTAAGCTTTACCATCCGGGAATCCCCTGATACTGTGTCAAACATTAGGGGCACCCAAATCAATAGGCCAAGCCCTTGATCTTGAGGCTTACTCTAGTGAAGCTTATGTAGGTAGTGGAGAAGCTTAGCTTACCTATAGGTATGCCTAAGCATTACTACTGGAGGATGTCTTTAGGTGATCACATGTGGCCTCACTCTCTCTAATCCCAACCCTCTAAGTGAAATCATTGTACATGGGACATGATGCCCATGTGTAAAAGTCTGCCTGGCCACATGGGAGATGATTCTCAGGGATGAATCTGGCCCTGGAATCATGGGAACAACAATGCCATCCTGACCAAAAGGGAGAAAAGATGTGTAACTAATAATGTATCAGTGGCCGAGAGAGTTCAAATAGAGTCAAGAGACTACTTTGGAGGTCACTCTTAGGCAAGTTTCAATTAGACATTGCTACCTATTATAACTTGCCAATCCCCAACCAAAACCATTCCATCCAGTCCTAAAGAACACCTAGGGCAATATATAACATTCTACAAAGGTTCCATGCACTAGATTAGCTTTCCAGAAACCGAAAACCTTCAGATGAGTCCCTGGGCAAGATAAGTCCTGAAATGCAAAGGGGCCAGTCTCTCCAGAACATCAACTAGTTCCATCTCTCTTTCCCATATTACTGACAACACCTTCCAACATGAAAATGTTAGAGTGGACATAGATGAAATACCCCTAAAGAGTGGAAGAAAGATCAATGGTGATGGTGGAGTTATACAGAGAAGGTAGGGTCTCACAAATGAATATGATTGCTGAATCATTAAATTGATATTTCTTTTGGTCTCCAGTATCTTAGAGCAGCTAGAAGTAAAAAACAAAAATTATGGAATAGTAACCTATCCAAACTCTGAAATCTGTTCTACAACTAATTGTGCTGTTCTGAAACTGATTGCTTTTTTGTATATATGTTATTTTTTCACAAAAAAGAAGAAAAAAGTTGACCGTAATGATAAAAAAATATATTTATTCCTTCTAGCCACCTATATTCCAGAGCAACTAGAAGGAAAAATCTGAGTTGATGGTATGGTAGCCCATTAGAATCTCTCAGTTCAGTCCTGTAATTACTTGTTGAAGAGTGCTTTGAAAACTATTGCTTTTTTATTCCTTTGCTTTGTATATACATTATATCATACAATGAAAAAGTAAAAAAACACAGATTTGTTGAGAATTAATTCATGTAGCATACAATTCACCCATTTAAAGTGTACAACGCAATGGTTTTTAATAGATCCACAGATATATGCAGCCATCAGTGCAGTCAATTTTAGAACATTTTCATCACTCCAAAGAAAGCTATGCCCTTTGACTATCACCTCCCCGAACCCCATCAAATAACAGCCACCCTTAAGCAACCAATAATCTACTTTCTGTCTGTATAGATTTCTTCTCCCTATTATGTATTTCATATGAAATGAATCAAATCATATGTGTTTTTTTGTGACTGGCTACTCAGCATAGTGTTTTCAATGTTCATTCAAGTTGTATCATTAGTACTTCATTCATTTTGTGATCAAATAATATTACAGTGTCTGGATATACCATATTTTATTTATCCATTTGCTTTTCAGTAGACAGTAGTTTTTTCCTTCTTTTGACTATAATGAATAATGCTACTTGTTTTTGGTGGACATATATCTTCATTTCTCTTGGTTGTGTCCTTAGGAGTGGAATTGCTGACACATAATTCTAACTGTTTCAGGAGCTGTCAAGCTGTTTTCACATTCCTGTCAGCTGAGTATGTGGGCCCCAATTTCTCCACATTCTTGCTAATATATGTTATTTTCTGAAAATTTTTTATTATTATATATTTTTGTTACAGAAGTGGTAGGTTCGCAAAAATCTCATTCATAAAGTATAATAATACACAGAGTGTCCATGTACATCCTATTATTAGCACCTTGCATTAGGATGGTACATTTGTTAAAATTCATGAAAGGGCATTTTAATAATTGTATATTAACTACAGTACATCATTTACAATAAGGTTTGCTATGTTGTCATATATTTATTTCTTTCAATTTCTGTTCTCTAACATATTTAAGACCTAGAATTCCTCCTTTTAACCACATTCACATATAATTGAGTGCTGTTAATTACATTCACAATTTTGTGCTATCATCACCACCATTACCAAAGCTTTACAATCAACCCAAATAGAAATTCTGTGCAATTTAAAATTTAATACCTAATTCTTTACTCCCAACCTAGCCTGTGATCCCTATATTCTAGGTTCTAATTCTATGAGTTTGTTTATTCTAATTATTTCATGTCAGTAAGATCACAAAATATTTGTCCTTTGTGTCTTGCTTATTTCACTCAACTTGATGCTTCAAGGTTTATCCATGTCATAAGAATCAGATCTCCATTCTTCATTTTTTAATTAAAAATTTTTACTGGAGAACTTGTGAGCTTACAAAATAATCATGAATAAAATGCAGTATTCCCGTAAATCACCTCCACACCAACACTTGCATTGTTGTATACAATGTGCTTCAACTGATGATAATGCTTTTTGGTAATTCTACTACCTTTTTAACACTAGTGACACCTATTATAATTAATGAAAGATTATTAAAGTATTACTATTAATTATTGTTCCTATCTTATGGAGGGTTATTTTTCCAATATTCCTGAGCTATTATTTTTTCATGATGTCTATATTTAATTACTCCCCTACCTACTTGCTACAGGGAGTGTTAGTGACAGTGTCTATACTCACACAGTTGGATGATAAAAGCTATATAGTTATAAAATAATTATCAAAGATCAAGGACAGGTGATTCAAGAATAACTCAGTGGTAGAATTCTCCCTGGCCATGTGGGAGACCTGGGTTCAATTCCTGGACCCTGTACAGACCCCCACCCCTTTCTGCTAAAAAAAGATCAAGTCCTCTGGATTACAGTTCAACAACTTCAGATATGTCCTTCTGGCTATTCCAGAACACTAGAAGCTAAGACGTATCTATATAATGAGTCAGCAGTCATAATTTGTTAAATCCTAATTTCTCAGTTAAACCTCCTCTCTCTCTTTTGATCATTTTTCAATCTTCTGGGAAATCTGGGCAATGACCATTTTAACTTTTTTTATTCCAAAAATGTGTGTCTACTTTTTAGGGTAGAAAAATGAAACTGGTTGATATTCTTGGAGAGACTGGTACCTCTGGGTTTCAGGACTTTTCCTGCATAAGAATAATCAGGAGGTCTTAAGTCTCTGAAAAAAAAATAAACTTACTAAGTTTATTTATTTATTTTTTATAGAGTCTTTTTATAGAGTTCAGGGTATTATTTAGGGTTTTCAGGAACTGTTCATTGGGGCTTGGCATCCTGTGGCAATTTGCAATATCAGGCTGAAGCTTGTATAAGAGCAACCTCTAGAATAACCTCTCAACTCTATATGTAATCTCTTACACACTGAAAATTCATTATGTTTCATTTTATTTTCCCATTTTTAATCAAAATAGCATTCTCAGTCCCAAGACGTCAATGCCAGGCTCATCACAGGGAGTCATGCCTTATTTTGCCAGAGAGTCTTAAACTCCTGGGAGTCATGTACTATGTAGCAGAAAGGGTAGTGAGTTTATCTG
>PVIY010051545.1:0-15262 GCA_004026745.1 Myrmecophaga tridactyla | reverse complement strand
GGGACAAGTCAGTCATTTTTGTCTTATTTCCTCTCTCTCTCTCTCTACATTATACTGATAAAACTACAGGCCTTCTGAATAATGCTAATATATTAGAAGAAAAGGATATTTTGAACAGTAATACACCTTAAGCCACAGCTATTTTAATCCAATTGAGAGTAGAGAGTATAGTACTAATCTCAGAAATTAGCCTAGTCCTTCATCTCTGTTAAAATTGCTGTTTCCCAAGTTAAACGTAATGGCATAGGTGCTCTAAATGATGGAGAAGTAAAAAAGGAAGAAAGCAGAAATTAAAAATAATGATGAGTGCATATACCATGCTGGTGCTTTGACTTCTTTCATATTGAACTGGCATGATAAAATTTAGAATAGAGAGCTGGTCTATGGCATCCTCCAGCACTGTGGAGATCCTCAGTACATCTAGAAGAGAGAGTGACTCTCTATTTTCCTGGATGATTTCTACAATTGTATCTTGGACTATTTCTTCTTGTTCTATAGCACTAGGTGGTTCTCCTGTCACTGACACCATCACCTCAGAACGCCAAACTTTTGGAGGAAGGTTTGAGACTTCCAGCTGTCCTCTAAGAAAGAATAAAGAAAAAATGTTAGGCAACATCTTTCAACAAAGATGTTGAAATATTACTTAAACTTAAAAGCACAAATAGCATATAGATTAGCTCCTGTGAAGTTCACATTGTCATATAACCTAGAAGAAAACCAGAAATAGGAGTCTGCATCTACCTTTTAACTGCTATCTTCTAGTCATATTCTACCAACCAAAGGCAAGCAATTTACTGTTTAATAAAGACATGTAGCTCATGCTATTTGACCATGCTTAACCAATTTGAATTTGAGTTAAAATTAACTTTTTTTTTCCTAGCAGCATCTTCAGATGCTAACTGAAATTTGTCTCATTAATGTAAAACAGAATGTGGTAAGCAGAGTCCAAGGCAGGCCAGATCCTTCTCACCTCCTAGTATTCACGCCCATGTGTATTCTTCATGACATTGAATAACCTATGTAACTCAAGAGGATACTGTGGAAATGATGGAGTGCAACTTTCAAGGCTAGGTAACAAAAGACATTGGATCTCTTACCCTTTGGGAAGCCAGATGCCTTGCCAATAAGGCCCCTCAAACATGCCTATGGAGACATTAATGGCCTCTTGCCAACAACTTGTCAATTACATAAATAAACCATTTTGGAAGTAGATTCTCCTGCACTAGTCAAGTCTTCAGGTTACTGCAGTTCTGGCCCACTTCAGCATTATGAGAGGCCCCAAGCCAGAACCTAAACAGCTAAGGTGCTCCTAAATTCCTGATCCACAGAAACTGTTTGAAATCATAAATGTTTGTGTTAAGCTACTGGGCTTCAGAGTAATTTGGTACATAGTAGTAGATAACTAGTGCTAACAAAAATATAACAGAAGACATAATTAAAAAAATATATACTAAATAAATAAGAATTTTGGACAGTGAACCGTAAGTTAAACCATGGAGTACAGTTAAAAGTACAATTATTAAAATGTGCTTTCATCAGTTGTAACAAATGTACCACACCAATGCAAGGTGTTAAATAGGGTGGTATATGGCAATCCTGTATTCTATACACGATTGTTCTGTAGACCCACAACTCCTCTAATAAAAAAAAGATATAATGAGCAACCACTTCACACGCACCAGAGTGGCTACCCACAAAAAAAAAAAAAAAAGAAAATTACAAGGAGAAATCACAACACTATTCACTGTTAATGAGAATGTAAAATAAGTTTTTAAAAATTAAAATCTTTGAACATACTCATACTCTTCCATTCTTGGGTTAGTATTGTGACTCTCCATGGCACATTTATAATCTCACAAAAATGCAGTCACCTGAAAATGGAAAGGAAATATCAATTAGTTTTAGGGAATGTTGTCTGACATTTCAGTGATTTCTATGCCCTTTAATTAAGAAAAAATTAAAGAATTGTAAGAGCTGTAGATTATCTCGCTTGTTTGCTTAGTAGAACAGTCCCAGAGATGAAAGAACTGCTGACATCATTTGGTATGTCTGCTAAGTAGTAAACTTAATTACTGGTCTACAAAAGCTGAAGGTAAAAAGAATCATAAGCCTCTTATTAAGATAAATTAATATCTAACATGGTTTTGTGGTCTTTTATTGTATTCTGATTTTTTTTTTTTTTGTATGGGAATCAAACCTGGGTCTCTGGCACAGCAGGCAAGAATTCTGCCACTGAGCCACCATCCCACCAACCTGTATTCTGATTTTTAAATTTGCAATCTCTGTACAACAGATTTCTTTTTCTATATTCTGGTTCTTAGTATATTTAATTCAATCATCCCACTCTCCTGATCTGCCAGATGACAGAATTTATTGCACCTAAAGTTAGAACATCTGAAATTGCACTTAGAAAAACTGTAATTATCTTGAAAATCAGTTTAATAGTGCTATAAAGATGGTACCTTTCCCAGGTAAACTACAGCCTTTTAGTAATTAACTCTTGAAATGAGGTTTACAAAAGCTAATTCTCTACGGAGAATTTTTCTCTATACTTAATTTTCCATGGTGCCTTTGTCCACGATAATGTGACCATAAGGAGAATGTATGTCTCAAGCAATAAAAATTTTAAATGCAAAATTTCAATCACATAAAACAATTTTTACATAAACTGAGAGAAAATAAAAAAGATACCCCAAAATAGTCAAATTTTTTGAGGAAGAGGCAGTCCTAGGAAGAGGCATTGTGTAATGAAACATTTTTTTTATTTTGATGTATTGCTGTTTCTTTGTTTTTCCTTTTTTTTTCTTTTTGGATTGAGGCATAGATTAAACGTGCTTGGCATCTGTAAGGTAGGGCTGTGCTTATGCAGAATCCAATGCTTTCATGCTGTTCTGGCTCCTCTAGAAACCAAGGACTAATTACTGCAATCTTTTTCATTCTTGATATTAACCTTCTCCACAATCCAAGCCATTTTCAAATCCTTTGGATTTTATCTCCTATTTCCATATACCCCAACATAATGCTGAACCTAGCTACTGTTTCTTGCTTGAACTACTCTATAAGCCTCCAAACTGGAAGTGATCTTTTAAAAATGAATGGTCTTTAAAACTGAAAATCTCACTCTCCTGCTTAGAACCATTCAATGGTTTCATATTGCCTGAAGACAAAGACTGAAATCCTTAATTTGGCCAATAAGGTCTTCATGTTCCATACCCTCCGTTCCTTTCCAGACTCAGCACTGCCTTCTTCTTGCTCTTTTGGCCCAGTGTCAATTGGTTTCTCTCAGTTCTACTGAGTCACACTCCTTTCCAACTCAGGGCCTTTGTACATGCTATTCCTCCAACTTGAACCACTCTTCCCTTCACCTTGTAAAGTCCCACTGACCCAGTAAGTACCAGCTTATATCACTGGCTTTTTGTGAGGCATCCTCCATTTGCTTCTCCAGATCCAATTTCTACCATTCTCTGTGTCCTGAGAGACTTACTTGTATGGAGTGCATCAATAGAAGTTCCAGAATGGGATTCAAAGAATAAAGAGTATGGTCAGGATTTCTCCCAGCTCCCTCTATGCCAGATCACAATAGGTTGGCTATGTCCCTTTATCAAAGGCCATGGCCTCTGTCAAGAAATCCTCTCCATACTGTTATCTGCCCCTGGGTATAAGTAACTACTTCTTTCCCATGTCTCTGGGGTCTGTACCATCCCTTGTAGTTTCATTCCAGCCTACACCTTTGTAAATAGACCTATTATTAATATCCTCCTGAAATTACTAGAGCATGTCAATGGTTTCTTTCCAGGACACTGATCAATACAGTAACCCATTACACATATATAAATCTTTATAGACATACAAGTAAGCCCTACGTTTCAGTCTGGCTGCTGAATAAGTCAGTCGCCCTAAATAGGCGGTAAGGCTTCCGCAGGGCAGTTCTCCTCACCCTCAGTGACAAAGCAAAAGATGGAGGTAAGAACTTAAGTCATTATTTGTAAGAGGTAAAGGAGTACAGGGAGGAAATGAGGGAGAAGAAATGGAGAAAGAGAAGAAATAGGCTCCTCCTGTCTTGGTGCTCGTGGCTAGGATAGGATCTGAAAGAGCCTCCGTCTGCCCACCTCTACCCAACTCTGGTGTGGTAAGAAAGAAAGACAACCCCATGTTCGTGAGTCAAAACTGAGGAACCGAAGCCAGAGGAAATCCTCAGGTTCGGTTTCTAACTTTCCACTTACGGCTGTCCACGGCGCAGGTACCAAACTAGGGCGTTTCTATGGAAACCCAAAGCTTTGGGGGTCCTTTTCGACTCCTCCTTCAGCTGGCTACCACTTTGCCATCTTCTGTTCCCATACAGTACAGGTTGCAGCTTATAAAGATGAAAGGACTTGAGGCTAGAATTTCACGTGTGCTCTTGGCGGTGACTTGTTTCAATCAGATGATTTCTGATGTTTGTGTTGCTGGCGGTCGCGGAAGATGCCTAGACTGGGGGCGGGGCGGAGAAGTGTTTATCCCACAAGGCCACGCGGCGGGGCCTCGCCGTTCTCTTTCCGCCATCTTGGAACCTGTGGAGGTAAGTGAGTCTTTGGCTGCTGAGGTTTTGTGTCAAATAACTGGGGTAAGGCTTCTTTCTGTACCTCAGCGAGGCACCTTTGCGGCTCCGAGGCCCTGTCAGCCAGTGACTTCTGGGGATTCCAGCAAGAGGGTGGACGGGATGGAGGAGATACGGGACCGATGATGAACGATCCCTGACGCTCAGAGAACGGGTGCTCGGGTAATTGGAATTGCTTGCTGGGCTGGAATTGAATGAAGTAGGTCGGTCTTCGGATGCCGGGTCAGTTGAGGCATTGGCTCCTGTAAGCTGGGTTCATTTTCTGTTGGCTTCCACTTTAAATCTAGCTTTGCTTGTTTACAACCTCTTTTTCCTAACATTTCCTGCCCAGCCAGTCTATGTCTGTTTTCTGCATCCTTGATGTCTTTTTTTTTTTTCTGAATTTTTGTTTACTGACTTTTCCCAGGTATCCAGCTGGAGTTTCCAGGATGTCAAGTGTGTTTTGCCACCCATCTTCGTTTTTCTTCGGTTTACATATTTTTTCCTTCACTTTGGAGTTTACTTAGATTCAAAGACATTCATTAAGGATTGGCTGTCTTTTCATACTCTGCGGTTCATACATTTCACCATTCTCCCATATGAAATGTTGATCAAAAAAGTATTTGTCCAACACATTTAAGAAACGAGAAGGGGGCATGGTGGAAGAGTTGCGTTGCAAGATTTTAAACGAGTCTTTTTTGTTTTAAGGCCTGCTGGGAACAGGACTTCTAAAGCGACAAATATGTCCGGAAGGTACGAGTTTTAAATATTGCTTTGTACTTGTAATCTTTTACTAGGCATAACTTAAATGTAGCTTAAAACTGATAGACGGTAAAAAGTACGTATTTGCTATAGTTAGCTTTTGAGGGGGACCCATGACAAGTCTAATCATACCGGTGGTTTGCTGCCGTTAACTGAGATCTAGTAACAGTGTATGATTAATATTGTATATTTTGTGTATTTTAGGCTGTGGTCCAAGGCCATTTTTGCTGGCTATAAGCGGGGTCTCCGGAACCAGAGGGAGCATACAGCTCTTCTTAAAATTGAAGGCGTTTATGCCCGAGATGAGACTGAATTTTATCTGGGCAAGAGATGTGCTTATGTGTACAAAGCCAAAAAGTAAGTTTGTGGACTTGTTATACTTTTGAATTTTTACTGATTAAAAGAATAAACTACAGGTGTTGGTTATGTCATTGGTACTGCTTTTGATTTTGTTTTGAGTCTTTAAGGAACTTCATGGGAGGCTATAGAAGGAAGTTATTTTTGTAGGTGGTCTTGAGTTTAGGTATCTTCAGCACTTAGAAAGATAATTGTTCACTGTTGCAAGGAAGGAGCTAATTTCTTATATCTTGATCCTTCTTAGAGTTTATAAAGTGCATTTCATGTGCCTTAATTCATTTTGTTGAATCCCTAAAATTGGTTTTTTATAGAGGATGTACTTTTTTATATAAAATGTTATGAGTTTAGAACAGTGGTTCTTAGCCCTCCCCAGACCAATGAAAATTTCTGGGGTCTTGGTTTCATCCCTGTCTCTTACCTCACACACCTATACTGCTAAAGTAATCCTATGAAAGTATAAGTCACATATATGTACAATGGTCAAACTCCACTGGTTCACCATCTTCTTCAGTAAAAGCCAAAGTCTTTAAAGAGCTCTGAAGACTGTGCAGTCTTCTGACTCCAGTTAGGGTTTATCGTGTGGTCTCTTTGCAGGCCAGGCAAACTCCCTTTTCACTTGCTTGTTCTCCTGTCTGGAATGGTCTGTCCCAGAGACTGTATGGTTTATTTCTCTACCTTCCTGTCTTTGTTCCAGTGTCACCTCGGTGGGACCTTCCCTGGCTATTTCAAATTGAATACTCACTGTCCCTATACCCAAATGTTATCCTCATACTTAACCCCCTTTGCTTTATTCCCCTCTAATATTGAAGCTATTAGCATGTGACATACTATTTTACATATTTGCTTTTTACTTGAATATCCTGTGGAAGGAATTTTTTTGGGTTAGTAAATTGCTGTATACCCAACATTTACAAAAGTGCTTGGCATACAGTAGGTGTGCAATAAATATTTTTGGATAAATGAGCCCAGGTATCCTCCCCAACCCATTTATGGGGAACTAGGATTGAGAGCCATTAATCTAAAAGTCATCTTGAATTTGTACCAAAGTATATTGGTTTCCTGAGTTCTCATGCGCTATTCCCCCCCCCCTCTTTAAAATTAAATCAGCAACACAGTGACTCCTGGTGGCAAACCTAACAAAACCAGAGTAATCTGGGGAAAGGTAACACGTGCCCATGGAAATAGTGGCATGGTTCGCGCCAAATTCCGAAGCAACCTTCCTGCTAAGGCCATTGGACACCGAATCCGTGTAGTAAGTACAATTATTAGCAAGTAACCTTTGTTTTAGTGAGACTACTGTGATTCTGCTTTGTACAATGTTACCAGTAGATTATGCTGCAATATTAGTGGCCACTCTGGAACTGATGAATATTAGGGCACACCTGACTGTTGCAAAGTGTCCAAATGGAATGTACCTGAGTTTTAGAATTTACTAAAGCTGCCTGGTAAAACATAGTATTTAAATCAATAGTTTTCTTGCAAAGGTATTTACTCAGCACAGAAGTAAGCAGTAGAGAAAGAAAAACTCAACCCATTTTTCCTGAAATTATTAAGAATGTTTTCCCGTCTCTTCATCCTTGTGTCAGTTTTGTTAAGGAATAGGCCTTATTTTATGGATGGAGAGAACTAGTGCTCATTTTTCTAGGTCCCAGGACTCTGGCCCAAGTCTTGGAGTCCAAATAGAGCGCTACTAATTTTTTGAGAGTGCTGCTTCTTACCGAGTCATGTTTCCCAGAAACTGAAGGCTATAAAAAAACCTAGTTCCTTTACCCCCAGAATGTAACGAATGGATGCCTAATGGGAAGATAGGAAGGAACATGCCAATTTGTGATTCTCAATAACATGAAAATTCAATTTATAGCTTTCACCTAATTTATGTGTTCTTTTTTTCCTTCCCCAGATGCTGTACCCCTCAAGAATTTAAACTTATTGAAAAGTAAATAAATAAAATTACGAATTTGTTCTCTTGTATTTCTGTTTATTGGCTTAAAAAACTCCTTTCCCCAAAGTGAGGTACTCATATGCTTAAGACAATGGCGGTTATTGTGCATTGAAACGGAAAGGGGGCTTAATTGGAGTCACCTAATAGCTTAATAGCACATGAAGTTGGAGACCTGTAAGTGTGTAATGGGTTGTACAATTTTAGAATATAAGATGCCTGCCTGAGAGTTTTAATAAGAGGATAGAATGAGTACCTTAATAAAGGCCTTGCAGAGGAGGGCAGTGGGAAGGACTATCCTGAAAGGTTTTATGGGGATGGAGCCCTTGAATTATATTTTGAATAGTTTTTGACCAATGAAGAAATCGTATTTCAGGACACGTAAACCAGAAGCTTTATAGCTAGTTCTCATATACCTGCCATGAAACTTTGCTAGATTAACACCTCCAAATGGATCATCCATTCTCATAACTTTGTTTAAATTTTATTACTCGGCCTAGTATGTGTAATTGTTTACCTCATTAGATTGGAGTAAGTGAAAGCAGCTTAAATTTATCTAAAATGGCCTGTTAAGGCAACATGTGATAGTAAAGATTTATTCATTGTAGATGGGAGAAATTTGAATGGGGAATGGTTGGTGTCAATTTGTAGTGTGGTTGATTTTTTTTCTGTTTTGTAATTTTTTCTCGTGTGGTTAATTTTTTAATTGAGAATACAGTAGCAGCTTTTATTAATCAACAAAATTTTGACAGTATAGTTTTGAAATATGTGTATTTGGGTTCTCTGAGAATAAAGCTTCAAGAAAGGATTAGAAATGCCAGAGAAAACTTGTGGGAATACATTGGAGAATAAAGTGGGCATGTGGAAGTTCAGGAGATCTGATGCTTGAAGGAGAGGAGGAAGGAAAGGACTGGTAGAATTTGCATACTAAGAAGTGTTTCAGCAGTCCAGTTCTCAGTCTTCCAGCCAAAGGTACAACTGGAAGACTTTCACAGAACTGGGTGTATATTTGAATTCCTGCTGTGCTCAGTGGTTAGCTGAGAAAGGGGAAAGGGGGTGGACTCAGGGAAGTAGTAGGTGGTACCATTGGTCAGCTATTCTCAGGGCTGAGCAGTCAGTGCGTTTCATGATAACCATAAGTTGAAAGTTGGTTATTAGGAACCTAAAGAAAAAGGGCTTGGGAATCTGGATCAAGGGCAGAAAGTAGCACTCTTGAACTTAGTGAGGAAACCAGGTATCTTAGGTCTGCATCAAAAAGCAGCCAATAAATAGTCTGGTAAAAAAGCTACCATAGTCCTGTGTTGTGCCAGTCAATGTGGTCGGTGCTCAGGATGGCCATGGAAAGAGGCATAAAAAAGGAATTCTTCCATTATATAAAACTAAAAGGAAGTGCTTACGGCATTTCATAAAAGGAAATGTACAAAAATTTTATAAGAAGGCATTTGAATAACCGTATTCAAGCTGGGTTAATGTAGCAGATAAATTGGGATGACTGGGAAGTAGGTTTAGAAAATTAACATCCAAATTATGAAAGATACGTGTTATACTATTAGTTTTAGACAGTATTGTCCTTGAATGTGCTACCATTGATTCAGAGAGTTGCCATAATTTTATTTTAGGAAGGTTCCAATGACAGCCCAAAGTAGACTTGAAGGAGAAACCAAGTAGGCATTGCAGTCAGGTTTTTGAGCACTGAAATACAGATCCCATAAATATTAATTTTAAAACCAATTGGTGTGGTTAAGAGCTTTAGAGAATATATTCCTGGTTTTGGTGACTGGGTGGGTAATGGTGCATGTACTGGTTTGAAAGGATGTATGTCCCCTAGAAAAGCCATGTTTTAATCAAAATCCCATTTCATAAAGGCAGAATAATCGCTATGCAGTACTGTATGTTTGAAACTAATCAGATCATCTCCCTGGATGATGTGATTTAGTCAAGAGTCGTTAAGCTGGATTAGGTGATGACATGTCTCCATCCATTTGGGTGGGTCTTGAGAAGTTTCTGAAGTCCTATAAAAGAGGAAACATTTTGGAGAATGAGCACGATTCAGAGAGAGCCAGAGAAGAATGACAGCCACGAGAGCCCACAAGCCAGCGACCTTTGGAGATGAAGAAGGAAAACGCCTCCTGGGGAGCTTCATGAAACAGGAAGCCAGGAGAGAAAGCTAACAGGTGATGCCTTGCTCTCCATGTGCCCTTCCAGCTTAGCGAAACCATGACTGTTCACTATGTGCCTTCTTGGATGAGAGAGACCCTGAACTTCATCGGCCTTCTTGAACCAAGGTATCTTCCCCTGGATACCTTTGATTGGACATTATAGACTTGTAATTGGGACATTATCTCAGCCTTAGAACTGTAAACTTGCAACTTATTAAATTCCCCTTTTAAAAAGCCGTTCTGTTTCTGGTATATTGCATTCCAGCAGCTAGCAACCTAGAACAGTGCATTTATAGAGTTGGGGACCAGAAGATATGTTTGCATGAGAGGAAGGTGGAAGCTGTAGGATGTGCAGCTGTGGACATGTCTAGAAAGGTAATTCTGGACTAGGGTTATAGAGGAGAAGAAATCCTACAATGTCTCACACTTTTGCAGGAATTCAGTATGTGTTATTCTGTTTGGGGTATATAGCAAGAGCAGTGGGTGGATAAACAAGTGATAGACATTTGGGCAAAGCAGG
This sequence comes from Myrmecophaga tridactyla, assembly GCA_004026745.1. Classification (NCBI taxonomy): domain Eukaryota; kingdom Metazoa; phylum Chordata; class Mammalia; order Pilosa; family Myrmecophagidae; genus Myrmecophaga; species Myrmecophaga tridactyla. The sequence continues at coordinate 4,949 of PVIY010051545.1, read as the reverse complement.
GAAGAGAAGGCTGAGAGTCCTCAGGATAACCTGAGCAGTTTGTGTGCATTGACCCAAGAGCCTCGCATGCAAATGTTTTCATCTGAGGTGCTGGAACACTTGTAAAGGAGATGGTACTTTGTGCTTTTCTGCTCCCATACTGAGATCTTTTGTCCACTATGCCTCTCCTACCCTGACGCAACTGTTCCCAACTAGGAGCTTAAAGAATGACTTTCTATTTTTATTCACCATCGGCAATTTCTTTGTCTTGTGAAAATAGGGTTTGGAAAGTGATAGGAAAGTGATAGATTTGATTTGGAAAAATTACATCTTCCATAAGTTATGAGAGGGTAAACATCTATTAAAAGTTATTTCTCACTTTGTGAAATGATAACCCCCATCCCACCCTTCTATTATTATTCACCAATAGATTGTAAATTCTTGATGATTTTCGGTTTTCTACTTTGTGTACTATATACTACCTAATATAGTAATTTGTTATCAGTTCCTATTGGATCAGTGCTTCCTGTGTCTAGTTTTTAACTTTCTGTCTCAGGAGTCACAGGGAAATTTGTTCGTATTTTTAACTGTACAGTTAGTTCCTCATGGCTCTATTTTGAAGGTAGTGAGGGTTTCCTCAGTGGCAAGCCTCCAGTCAATCTTCCTGGGTTAGTGTAGTTGTTCAGATGAAAGCGAAGGGATGGGTTTGAATAAATGGTAAAGGAAACGTTGATTCTATAGGAATGGACTTTGGTTAAGAAATGGGGTTAAAATTGATGGCTCAGAAAAGAAGTAAAAATGGAAATTATATTTCCTTCACCTTTTATACAGAGCACTACACTGTTAAAGTTTTTGCAGCTGTTTATGTATGCATAAGTCTTGGGTGAATGACTGGATTAAAGACTGAAAATCTGGTAAAGACATCCACACTACTCTTCCCGTACCATCAACACTAGCCTTTCTTCCCATCGCCTTACTCTCACGTGGGCCGCTAAAGGGCCTTTATTGGCCGGCTTCGCGCGGAGACACCCTGGACGTGGTCACTGCTCTCTCCTTCCTCAGTAAAGTTCTTGCGGATGACGCCAGCCAATCGAAAAACATCATTCCGGTCTCTGGTCTCTCCGCCAGGCTACGCGCACTCCATGGTAACGACGCTCAGCTCGAAGATGGCCGCTGAGTGGGGTGGAGGAACGGGTTGCCCTGCTTCGGGCCCGGGCCCAAGCGGGTGGCGCTGGAGGGGTCCTTTGTGGGTTCGAGGGGTTTTACTCCTGTTGGGCGGACTCCGGGCAAGCGCCACACCTCTTCCTGTCTCCTGGAGCAGCTCCCCTCCTTGCCGGCACCACGTCCCCTCGGACACTGAGGTAGGGCGCCGGAGGGGAGGGAGCGGGTCCTGTGAGGGTAAAGCAATCAAAGAGGGTCAGGTATAGAGGGTAGCTATTGGGAGAAGGTGTTCTGGAAGAGGAAACGAAATTGAGGCCGAGGCCACTCTTAGAGGCCTGAGATCTGCTGTCAGCTCCCTTCCTGCATGCAGCAATGTGACAGAGTTACTCCCTATGCACTAGAACGGCAACACTTTCTTGTGCGGAGAGCTGTTCTTAGCCGGTAAGTGTGCATCTGAATCTCTTGAAGGGCTTGTGCACCACTCTCTGACTTTATGACTTCGAAAGTGAGATCCCCGAATTTGCATTTTAGGTTGCCAGATGGCTGCTTGATGCTGCTGGGTGAAAGGACCAATTTGGGTAGAAATTGATGGGAGGATCAAACAAAGGCGTTGGAGGGATAGTGGGGGTTCTCCGGAGATGACGTTCGGGATTATTTTCAAGTTATCTCATCACTTTGCTGGAAGTGCCTGCCTCCTTCCCACACTATTTTTTTTTCCCCTCTCTGGATCGTTTCAGTCTCAGTTGCAATCCCCTGACCTTAGGTCAGCCTACTAAAACCATCCCAGCAGAGTGTTCTTATTTCACAGCACGTCTTATCTGTACTCTCTTACTGCACTACCCCAAGTACTGCTTTGTGGTTAGGGCTTATTTTTCAGGAAAGCATTGCTTTTGTAGCTGTATTGTAAGGTTTCTCCCGTAAGGTTTGTCTTATATTTTGATTCCTTTGCAGTACTTTGCTCAGAGCTGGGCCCACACTAGCCATACCGTCAGTATTATTCTTTGAGATAAGGAAGAACAGTATCTGATTTAGGGCTGCAAGTTGTGGTTGATTTTATTATTTGCCATATGACTTTAAGAAAAAAGTCACCTAGAAATTTTCTGTTCAGCAAACCTAAGGCCACTTATTTTTGTCTTAATTTCCAAAAATATTTTGTACATCTGGTTTACAATTATGTGAGCCAAAATATTAAACTTGGGGCTTGTAGTTTTATTATAGCTTTTATCATGATGCTGCATTTTGGCAGAATTATTAAAAAAAAATTTCTTCAAAGCCCTGTACTTGGATCTTTGAGTTTGGTTTAAAGTAAGAGAAAATAGTTCAAAAACTGTAAAATCTCTGGGTTAAAAGAAAGCTTAATAGTTGTTTTCTCCTAATGCATGTTTCCAGTGTACAAATCTCCAGCCACTATTTGAATATATGCATAGATAGAAACTTATTTTCTCCAAAAGTAGCCCCTCTTTGGAGCTTACTATTGTTAAAGTTCTTTTAAAGCTGAATACTTTCTTCCTGAAAACTCCCACCCACTGTTTCCATTTATGCCTTTTGACTGAATTGACTTTAGGAATTAAAGCAAGTTATTAGTTTGTTCCTGACAGTTATCATCTGTAATACATTTTCCTGGTACCTCACAGAGTATGAGTATGAAATAGTTAAGTCCTCGCCATTCTCACTGCCTTTGCTTTAACCTAGATACAAAGTACAGTCAAGAACTATTCACTGCACTTACTCTAGAGGCCTCACTTCTGTTAAGTGCTATAGAAAACTACAGTAACTTTTGGTGGTGATGGTGGTGAACTACAAAACACTTTGACTCATCTAATTTGTTATTAGCTAAAATCCCTAAGGATTTTTAAAAAATTTTATTATAGAAATTTAAATAAATAAACACCCAGAATAGTATAGTGAACCAATCACCCAGCTTCAATGTTTATCAACATTCTGCCATTCTTGTTTCATATACCTGCTCATTACCTATCTCTCCAGCTTGAGGTGGTTGGTTTTCTTTTTTTTTTTTTCCTTTTTTCTGTGTGTAAAATTTTCATATATTGAATGCAACAAATGCATCCATATACATTCCTGTAAGGCCCACAGTCTTTTCACAGTATAGAACATTTCTGTCTCCAGAAAGTTCTCTTCTGTCCTGTGCTAGCCATTCTTTCCTGCCCACCCCAGATCACCACGGATTTTGTTTGACATTACATTAATTTTGCCTGTTCTAGAATTTACTTCATATAAAAGAAATTATACTGTATGCATTTTTCTGTATCTGGCTTCTTTGGCTCAGCATATTGTCTGTGAGATTCATTCATATTGTATGTGATAGTAGTTCATTCCTTTTATTGCTGAATATTCTATTGAATAAATATGGTAGTGGTAGGCCATATTTAGGTCATAAAGATGTTTTCAGTGTTTTTCTCTAGAAGTTTTGTACTTTTAGGAGTATGATTATATATGGTGTTAGGTAGGGTAGTAAAAGATTCTTCTTTTTTTTTGGTTCCATGTGGAATACAGTTGCTCCAGCATCATTTGTTTAAAGACTCCTCATTGACTAGTTTTGGCACCTTTGTCAAAGCTCAATTGACTGTATCTTAGTCTGTCTGTATGTCAGCATCCTACTGTCTTGATTATGAACCTTTATAGTAAATCCCAAAGTCAAGTAGTATTGTAAATCTTCCTGTTCTGTTCTTCTTTTTGCAAAATTGCTTTGTCTGTCTTAGCTCCTTTAAATTTTCATATGCATTTTAGAATTGCTTTTTCAGTCTCTCAAAAAAAATCTTGATGGGATTATGTTTGGGGTTGCATTGAGTCTATAGATTAACTTGGGGTAATTGACATCTAATAGTACTACTGAGTCTTTCAATCCATAAACATGATATATTTCTCTATTTATTTAGGGGAAAGCTTTCAGTCTTTCACTGTTGAGTATGTTGTAACTATGGGTTTTCATATAAGCCTTTATTCTATTAAGTATATTCCCTTCTATTCCTTTTTTTTCTTGAATGCTTTTATCGAAGAAGGGTGCTGGATTTTGTTAAATACTTTTTCTGCATCAATTGAGACAATCATGTGTCTTTTTTATCCCCTACGTTCTATTAATATGGTGTGTTACATTGATTGATTTTCCTGTGTTGAACCACCCTTGGATTAGTGGAATAAATCCTATTTGATGACACATTGTATTTTAGCTAATATTTAGTCCAAAATATTTTCCTATTTTCCTTGTAATTTCTTCTTTAATTAATGGGTAATTATTTAATTATTTATTATTTAATTTCTAAATATTTGATACTTTGCTTAATGTCTTATTATTACTGATTCCTAATTTAATTCTGTTTTGGTCAGAAAACATTCTCTGTAAGATTTCAGTTTTTAGAAATTCATTGAGACTATTTAATTTATGGCTCTGGATATGGTCTAGCTTGTTTAATTTTTCATGTGTATTTATATTATGTAGTTATTAAGTATTGGTTTCTTTATGTGGTAGTAAGGTCAAGATGATCGGTCTCTTTCAGAACTTCTATATTAATTTAATTTTTTCCTAGTTATTAGGGTCTTCCTTTAGTTCTGTCAGTTTTTTAAGAAATCTTTAAATTTTATTTTTTTAATTATTTATATATCCCCATGGTACAAAATCCAAATAGTACAAAGTATGTATAATGGAAAATCTTTTTCACAGATAGAAAGATACATAGATAGATAGATGAATGAATAGAATGATATAACAAATGTTGCAAAATGTTAATAGTAGGTAGATTTGGGCATCTGAGTAGGCAATATATTAGAGTTCTCTGTATTTTTTTTTTAAA
>PVIY010051544.1:0-15911 GCA_004026745.1 Myrmecophaga tridactyla | reverse complement strand
AAAACTCACTAATGAAGATCAACAAAAGATCAGAGTTAACAAAAGAAAGAATCAGCAAATTTGAGGCTAGGTCAGTAGAGATTATGTGGTCAGAATACCCCACGTCACTAATGGGTAGAAAAACTATGAGGAAGATCCACAAGGATGTAGAAAACTTACATAATACAAGTGCACTAGACCTCGCAAACATCTGTATAACACTCTACCTAAAAACAGAACCTCAGTAAATAGAAGGACTGATATCATACAAAATATATTCTCTGAGCACAGTGGAAATAAAATAAAAATTAACAAGAAATTTGGAAAATTACCATATATGCACAAATTAAACAATACCTTCTTAAAGAGCCAATGGGTCAAAGAGAAAAAGGGGGAAATTATAAAATACTTTGAGATAAATTAAAATGAAAACAAAAAAAAATCTTATAGGATGCTGCTAATGCAGTATTTAGAAGGAAATTTATAACTGTAAATGCCATATGAGAAAAAAAGAAATATCTCTAACACCTAACCTTCCACATTAAGAAATTATTTTTTAGAAAATAATTCAAAATTATTTAAAGTTAATAAATTTATTTTATTAAAAATAATAGAAGTTATTTTAGTGTTAAAAATACATTCAGAGCTAGCAGAAGGAACTATTAAAGAATTAAAAAACAATAGAGAAAGCCAAGCAAACCAAAAGGTGGTTCTTTGAGAAGATCAACAAAATTGACAAACCTTTAGCTAGAATGGGCAAGAAAAAAAAAGGAGAAAACTCAAATTACTAAAAATCAGGACATCATTACCAAACTTACAGAAAAAAAAATATTATAGGAGAATACTATGAATAACTGTATGCTGATGAATTAGATAACTTAGATGAAATAGACAAATTCAGAGAAAAACCCAAACTGGCAATATTAACTAAAGAAGAAATAGAAAATCCAAATTGACCTACAGCAAGTAAAGAGATGGAATAAGTATTTTAAAAACTTCCCACAGACAAAACTCCAAGCTCAGACAGCTTCAATGGTGAATTCTACCAAACATATGAAGAAGAATCCGTCACAAAATCTCCCAAAAATTAGAATAAAAGGGAACATTTTCTAATGCATTTTATGAGACCAGTGTTTCACTCTGATACCAAAATCATAAAAGATATTACAAAGATCAATTCATTTTAAATGGATCATAAGCCTAAATATTAAGACAGAAATTATAAAATTCCTAGAAGAAGTCATGGGGAAAAAAACATCTGTAATCTTGGGATAAAAAAAGGACTTCTTAGAAAGGAGCTGAAAAGCACAAATCATAAAAAAAAAAGTTTATAAGTTGAATAACAAAATTAAAACTTTCTGCTCTTTGAAAGACACTGTCAAGAAAATGAAAAGTCCCAGAGTGGTAAAATTTGTGTGAAATATGGGTCTCTGAAAAGGACTTGTATCCAAAATATACAAAAGGAAGCCTTACAACTCGGTGAGACAAACAACCAAATTAAAAATGAGGCAAAGATTTTAAACAGACTCCTCACCAAGATGATCTATGAATGACTAATAGACAGATGAAAAGTCACTCTACATTGTTAATCAGTGTGGAAATGCAAAAACTGCAGGAGATACCGCTTCACCCCCGCTAGAGTACTAACATAAAAATCTTGTCCACGCTAAATATTGACAAGTAGGTGGAGCGGCTGGACCCACCAAATTGTTATTGGAAGTGTAAATTAACAGAATTACTTGTAAAAATATGTGGTTCTTCCTTTTAAATTGAAATGCACACCTGCCGTATGATCCAACAATCTATTCCTAGATAATTTACAACCTCCCCTCCAAAAAATGGAACATAAGTAAAAAATAAATAAAAGCAAAAACTTGCACAAAAATGTTTGGAACAATTTTATTCATAATAACCAAAACTCAGATTTGAGCTAAATGTTAGGAAAACCTTATCTGAAATGTTTGAGCTCTTTCAGATATAAAAAAAAAAAACTGGACATTTTAAATAAAGATGAATCATTATTGGTTTTCAGTGGAGGCAATAAAAGTGTTTCTTAAAATATTATTCATACAGCCTCTGTTTCATAAAAAAAATTCCCCCCAAAAATGATAAACTCTGTAGTGTATATCAGGGGCTCAGATCATGTTACGTCTCACACCTCCCTACCCTCAGACCTGGCTTTCACTTAAAACCCTTTTGCTCTCTTTTTTTTTGAACAGCTTTATTGAGGCATAATTGACCTGCAATAACTGTACATATTTCAAGTATACAGTTTAATAAGTGCTGACATATATAAACACCCATGAAATCATCTACACAGTCAAGTAATGGGAATATACATCAACCTGAAAAGTTTCCTTTATGCTCCTTGGTAATTCCACCTTCCAGTCCCTCCCCCATTCCTCCCTTCCCCAAGAGCAATTGATGTGCTTTTTGTCACTATAGATTACTTTTAGTTTTATAGAGTTCCATATAAATTGAATACCACGTATTTCTTCTTGTCTTTCTTCTTTCACCCATTTATAATGATAGCTAATTCCTTTCAATTACTGAATAAAATTCCACTGAATGGATAGACCGCAATTTATTTATTCATTCGCCTGCTGGTGGAATTTCCCTTGATTTAGCTATTATGAATAAAACTGTGTGAACATTCACGTACAAGTCTTTGTATGGACATATGATTTCATTTCTCGTGGGCAAATACCTGAATCATATGGCATATATATATTCAACTTTTTAAGAAACTACCACATTGAAACCTATAACCCCCAAAGAGTTCCTAGGTCAGATAAATCCTGCAACTCAGAGGGATCAGCTTGTCCAAGATTATCAATTAATTACATCCCCCTGTCCTTTAGTGACGACACCCCTTCTCCCCTTCTCAACATGAAAAAGTCAGAACGAGCATTGCCCAAAGATCCCTAGATTGGGAGAAGGATCAAAGAAGAAGGGGGAAGTATAACAGATAAAATGAGATTTAACAGACAAGTGATGTGCTGAATCACTATATTAATATACTTTCTAGCCTCCAGTGTTTTGGCGCAGCTAGAAGGAAAAATCTGAGACAATGAAAGTAGCCCATTACAAACTCTGCGATCTATTTTGTAACTACTTGTTGAGGTGGGCTTTGGAAATAATTGCTTTTTTCTTTCTTTGCTTTGTATGTGTGATATATTTTACAATTAAACAATGTTTAATTGTACCTGTCATAACTTGCCAAACCCCAACCAAAACCATTCCAACCAATCCTAAAGAATACCTAGGACATTATATAAGATTCTACAAAAGTTCTGTGCACTAGGGTAACTTTCCAGAAACCTACAACATCCAAATGGGTCCCTGGACCAGATGAGTCCTGAAATGCAGAGGCACCAGCCTTTCCAGAACATCAACTAGTTCCATCCCCCTATCCCATATTATCAACAGCCCCTTCCAACATGAAAAAGCTAGAATGGACATAGCCCAAATACCCCTAAAGAGTGGGAGAAAGATCAAAGGTGATGGTGGAGTTATACAGAGAAGGTCGGCCTTAACAAATGAGTATGATTGCTGAATCATTATACTGATATATCTTTTAGCTTCCTGTACCTTAGAGCAACTAGAAATAAAAACCTAAAATTGTGAAATTGTGACCCATACCAAACTCTGAAATCTGTTCTACAATTGATTATTGTAATGTACTTTGAAATTTATTGCTTTTTTCTATATATATTATGTTTCACAAAAAAGAAAACACAAAAGGAGGTATCTAACAGAGAAGATAGTTTTAACAAATGAGTATGACTGCTGAATCATTATGTTGATATTTATTTTGATCTCGAGTTTCTTGGAGCAGCTAGAAGAAAAAAATGAAAAATCATGAACTGTAACCCATACCAAACTTTAAGATCTGTCCTATAACCAGTTGTTAAAATGTACTTGGAAATTTATTGGCTTTTTGTTTCTATATTTCACGATAAAAAAAAAACATTTAAAAAACACTTTGAAAAAAGAAACTACAAAACTGTTTTTGCAAAGTGGTTGTACTACATTATATTCCTACTCACAGGATATGAGAATCCCAGTCTCCTCAACCTTCATTTTCCTCTTACAGGGCACTCCAACACAACCCCAACCTAGGGCAGGAACCAAAACAAGCACCTCTGCTTGTCTCATTCAGTCAAGTTTTTGCCAGCAAAATTCCATGCTCCACAGAAGAAAATGTGCCGCAATTGCATGTTCTCAACAAAGGTGGTTCATTTTCTACATAAAAATTGATTATTGAGGCATAACCATTTGTTGATATAATTGAAAATTCATCAAATATGCCATTTTTCAGACTGAATTATTTTTATATGCTATTCTGGTTTGAAAAGATCGTGTACCCCAGAAAAGCCATGTTTTAATCTTGATCCAATGTTGTGAAGGCAGCCGCAAGTTTCTTATAATCCTGATTTAATAATGCAGGTTGGAATCTTTTGATTATATTAACTCCACAGAGATGTGACACGCCCAATTCTGGGTGTTAACTTTTGATTAGATGGAGATGTGACTCCACCCATGCGAAATGGGTCTTGACTAGTTCACTGGAATCCTTTAAAAGTGGAAACATTTTGGAGAAACCTCAGAAACAACAGAATCCAGAGAAATGACAGAAGCCTCAGAGCCAACAGAAATTTCACAGAAGAGCTGACACAGATGCGGACATGTGGAGAAGAGAGACACAGATGTTTGGAGATGCTTGTCGCCATAAGATGTTAAGCAAGCCAGAACCTGGAGAGAGCCAAGAGAAGCCAAGAAATGGAAGCCAGCCCCAGAGAAGCAAAGTAAGGATCCCCCACAAGCGCAGAAACTAAGAACAATGGAGCCCAGGAGCAAGGGACTAGCAGATGCCAGCCAAATGACTTCCCAGCTGACAGAGATGTTCCAAATCAATCGACCTTTCTTGAGTGAAGGTGACCTCTTGCTGGTGCCTTAATTAGGACAAATTTCATAGGCTTAGAATTGTAAACTTGTAATTTATTAAATTCCCCTTTATAAAAGCCGTTCCAGTTCTGGTATACCACATTCTGGCAGCGTATAAGAAACTGACACATATGCTATAATTTGCTAAATAATGTTGCATATTTAGGTTATAAAATGAACTAATGAACTTTTTAAAATGTGATTGCCTTTATTTAAGGGAGATTTGCTTCAAATGAATAAATTAATTGAGGTGGCGGCAAAACAATAAACAACAATTTAAATAACATATGCTTTATCTAGTGAAATAGGTTTTAGAATCCAGTAGGTTAAGCTTTCATAGTAATTATCTAATTCATATTAGATAGGGAAAAAAATTCATGGAGACAAATAAAGACAAGGAAATAGATATAAGAGAAAGATCTTCTCATGGGCAATACCATATGACTTATCACCCCTCTGACCTCATATATCGACAAAGTGCGATTATGCAAGAACATGATATATATGCATTGTATGGAGCGCACAGCCCCACAAGAGTGTGTCCTGGAAACAAAGTAGGCACCTACAGCAGTGTAGTTCCCTGCCACCTTCAAGATCAAGTCCTGTATATCTTGCTAGACAGACCCTGTCTCTCCAACAAAATTCTCTACAACTCCCCTCCTTGATCTCTAAAACTTCTGGCAGTTTTCTGAATGCATACTCTCATACCAGTGACTGGCAAAGTTAGAATCTGAATCCAAACAGTCTTACTCTAAGACCTATGTTCTTTTGAACTCTACTATGTCCACTGCTTTCATTTCCACCAACTTCCCATGATCTCTCTCAACCTCGTGCATTGCAATCGATGCTTCCTTTGGTAGAGTGTCCATCGGCTACTTCTGCTTCTTCACTAATCTAGTCCCAATTTTAATCCTTGAGTTACATTAAGTTGATTTCAGATTGTGTCCTTGTCCTTCCCACTGGTTTCCACCAGGGCTGTTTCTGGGTGCCAGGGACCTAAGGCTTATATAATCTGGGAGATACTTAAAAAAAAAAATTATGAATATAGAGTTTCTAGAAACCCTCCCAGGACCTTGGAATGGACCTGTGCAGATGAGTGGCACTGGAACTTATTAGTTCTGGAAATTTGACCCTGTATAGCATAATGGAATTGCCTTTATGCCTTTATTTTAAATAAAAAAAAATACTTTTTACATTCTATTCACATTTAATATGCACTTCTTTGTCTTCCTTAATAATCTGAAAGCTCCTTAAGTGCAGAAACCATCTCTTTTCTTCCTCTTTATCTACTGATGCAGTACACAGACTGCAAGGTAACAAAAATGGCATCCAATAATTACTTGTGGATGAAGGAATAAACACGTGCCTGCCACATAAAAATTTTATTATCTCCAAAATTGTTCATTTCTATTGGTCTGTTGGAATCCTGGCAAATATGAGAGTCCTTTTAATGACCTTACTATTCTGGAAAGACTAGAATTTATATAAATGTTCTAATTGAATGTACTTGCAGAAATGCAAATAGATAACTTCATCTTCCCCTATTTCTACTTCCAATGACCAGGTGATTCTTTGTATCTGTTCCAGGTGACCTATACTATAGTAATGAGCATCATAAGTGCCTGCATTGCATCGATTGGTGTGCTTATAATGTTATTTGAGTTTTTATCATACTATATAAAAAGAGAAAAAACTATTTGGCCACAGGTAAGTGTCAGGTTTCTATGACAGTTTCATCAAAAGTTGCAATTACGTATTAAATTCTTTGATAAGCAGAGTATTTGGTATTTGAGGCAAAGTATGGTGGTGACCCTCGTTATTAGTTTATTCTTTGGCATATGCAACTATTACAAATATGGTTCAAACCACAGCTTATATTCCTAAACCTGGAGCCAACAAAAAGCTCAAGTAACCAAATGGGAAAGTATTATAAATATTAAGAGAGGTATTATTTTTTTTAGTGAGTAAGCATCACATTTGATTCCTGGGCCACATGGCAGCTGAGACATTTTTCTAATGGGCAGCTCTTCCCTGTCGGGCCTCCCAGGCTATTCAAGAACACTGGGGGCCAAAGAATCAACATTGACTCCAAACCCTGGTTGAGAGAAACCTGGAGCATATCAGCAGACCACCAAGCATGCCCATACTTTCAAACACCTTGCCTTCAGTTACTGTCAGATTGTGTCACTATTGAAAATGGATCCCTGTAGCCCAAGGTGTCATTCAAACAAAGGTGCTTTGGATCCTTCTGGCTTAGGCTTAGGCTTCCAACATTATAGATTCTATATTCTTGTTCCCAGCCCAACTATCCTGAGAGTATACAAGTCTCTTGGGACTTACCGTCAGGGATGCAATCCCAGCAGAAAATAGGCTACCTCCAGGATCCTTAAGCCCTTGAATTGAGTCCCAATCACTAATCCAAACATCCTCTGCCTTCACCCTGAGTTCCACCTCAAGGCCCTTTCCTAACAATAGGCCTAACTTTATCCACCTCTCCATGAAATAAGTTCTATAACATTGAACATCGAGAGAGTCTCAGTTCTTTCTCCATAGGTTCATTGGCCTCAATGATAATTGGCTAAGCTTATCCCCAAAAGCAAATAGAAAACAGTCAATGATTCTCATTATCCATTTGACAGAAAATTTTCAGTTTGTCATCATCCTCAATAATTATAAGTTATTACACATGGTCAAGGAAAATATATTAAAATAATCATAATTGTCGAGGGTGGGGATATAGTGGATAACTTTTCTATTTTTCATCTTCCTGCAATTTTATGATACCTTTAATATTTTAAAAGTATTAACATATAACTGTCTGAAAAGATATGTATTTTCTTTTTGCATTTAGAGATGTGGTAAAATCCTTACAGACTATTTGTTCCTGTTCACCCTCTTGGAGTTGACTGTGGCAAGTACAGTGGCCCACTGGGGATTAAAAGCAAAGCATAGCAGAACATAAAGATACAGTGAGTATTGTTTCTCCCTGTTGAATCAGAAGATATTAGTTTCTGTTATAAACCCAATTTGCAGAACTAAGGTGTTGATGAGAATTAAGTGTAAATAGTGCCATCTCTAAGCTGTGATAATGGGTAGCTGACAACACTCCGCACTAACTATCATGCCCTATCTGAGTCTCCATACAATTAAAGGTGAATGCTTTTCCCTAAACAAAGGTGTTTTGTATTATAAGATTTTTTATACCCATACCCTTATGAAAGAATAAGGTATATATATAATGTGCTGGTTTGCATCTGTTTAATTGAGCAGATACTTTCCTGGAAACAAAATACTTTATAGAAGTTGTTAACAGGCACCAAGCTAAGGGAATGCTGAGGTCTCAGACCTTTAATTCTCAAATTTTGGGAAAACAAATTGAGTATCAAAGCCCAGGAACTTTAGTATCTTCAGAAACAAAGGTCTTAGTGACTGAGGAGCTGGGAAAGATGGTGAAACCCTTTTTTGATAAAACTACTTTCTTACTTCCTCCATATCTACTACCTTCATATCTGAAAGCAAAGTTTAACTCCAGTTGACCTCAACATCACAAATCAGAGAAATTTGGTGAAAGAGAGGTCTGCCGTTTCCTCTCACGTGTAGTGTGTTGGCCCACTCTACAGACTCAGGTCTAGGAAATAAGGTGACATAAAAACAACTCAGAAACCCAAAGTTAGCATAAAGGAGAGAGTCATTTCTCCATGCATTCTAGAACAGATGCACAGAAGGATTTAAGAAGTAAAACAGAATTAGAATACCTAGGATTTGGAAGTCTAGGAGCAAAAGAACAAGAGAATTTAGAGAAAGGAAGGAAATGGATGTGATAGATCGTGTTCTCAAATATTTTCAAGTCTAGAATTTCATGTAAATTAAGTCATTGATACCCAGGTAATATTTTCCTCCACTTAAAACAACAATTAAGAACAGACTTACAGCAGTCTGGGCATTGAAACTCATTCATGCCACAGTACAAATGACTGAGATCAAGTCAACCATTGCTCTCATTTGGGAATGCCCAAATTATGTGAATAAATGGGAGAGTCCAAATTTTGGTTCTGAGCTGAGAGCCAGGGTAAGAAAATTATGGGTAAACCTTAGCATTTAAAAGCTACACCCAAGACAGTTGGGTTTTATTCCTAGCAAAAGTATCATTGTGGAATGTATGTGATAGAAATCATATAGAATAAGAGAAAACTTCCACAAATTATGTTTTTCTTAGGATCTGAAAAATAGCAATGGGGAAGAAAAACTTATAGGAAATTTATCAAAAGGCAATCAGTGGGGGTGCACGGCGGTTTAGTGGTAGAATTCTTGCCTGCCATGCGGGAGATCCAGTTCGATTCATGGCCCATACACTTCCCAAAAATAAAAAATAAAAAATTCAACGAATGGTGCTGCAATAACGGAACAATCTTATGGAAAAAGAATGAAATGTGACCCCCACCATAAAGCGTACAAAAAAAAAAAGGCAAACAGTGATTCAGATATTGGGTCTTCAATACCCCAGTTTCTATGGAATGATATCCAACACACATATGTTTTTAAATGAAAATGCTGTTTGCAATATAAAAGAAAGAGGCAGCCTGTGAATATCAAGAGAGTGTAGGAAATCCAGGAAAGAAATTTTTATCTGATTATTTCCTCTTCCTTCTTAATTAACTATATCAGATTAATTCAAAATAGAGATTATTTAAACAAAAATATTTGCATATTTTTGAATAAGTAAATTGATGTGGCCTGAGCACAGTATTTGGGAGATTGAATCATGGGAAAACAAGCCAGGGAAGTAGGTGGTGGCTAAATTATGACAGAGCCAAATGCCTTGCTAAGTGTTTCCTGTCTAAACTATAATTGGGGGAGATGGAGAAAAGAAAAACAGAATGCAAATATATTTAGGAGATCATATCAAAGAGTCTCAGATTGTCTCATTTTGGAGGTGTTTCTTAACTCCCTAGCCAGGGCGATTGTGTGGATGGAGGTGCTCTTAAGTGGAAAAGAAAAGGAATGACTTTGTTGGTGAAATGATGGTTTTAGATTGAGTTACATTTTATTTGAGATGTATTGGGATCATCTAGGTCAAAATATCTAGTGAAAAACTGGAAATATGAGTCTAGAACTCAGTAGAGAGGTCTACGATGTATATTCAGCTCTGGAAACTTGTTGAAATTTATAGGTGATTGACCAAGCTGTATGTGTAAATTGTGTTGTCCATGGAGAGGCTATAGGCCTACAACTGGAAAAGTCAAGGAACAGAATAGCCACTATTTTGATTTGCTACATGCTGCTGGAATACAATATATGAGAAATGGAATGGCTTTTAAAATAGGAATTTGTTAAGTTACAAGTTTACAGCTCTAAGGCCATAAAAATGCCCAAACTAAGGCATCCAGAGAAAGATACCTTGACTCAAGAAAGGCTGATATCTGTCATATGGTTTGAAACTGAAACCCCTGAAAAGCCATGTTCTTTAATCCTCATTTGATATTACTGGGTGGGATCTTTTTTATTGCTTCCATGGAGATGTGACCCATGCAATTGTGGGTGGTAACTTTTGATTAGTTTCTATGAAAATGTGTCTCTACCCATTCAAGGTGGGGTTGCTTATTGGAGCCCTTTCAGAGGGTACCACTTTGGAAATGGCTTCAGAGCCAACAGAGCCCACACAGCCAGATACCTTTGGAGATGCAGAAAGAAAATGCCCCCAGTGAAAATGTTTGAAGAAGCTGGTAGATAAAGCTAGCAGATGTCATCATGTGCCTTCCCACCTGAGAGAGAAACCCTGAACAGCATTTTCTTTTCTTGGAGTTAAGGTATCTTTATGTGGATGCCTTAGTTTGGACATTTCTATGGCTTTAGAATGGTAAACTTGCAACTTAATAAATTCCCCTTTTAAAAGCTGTTCCATTTCATGTATATTGCATTCTGGCAACTTTAGCAAACTATAACACCTGGGAAGGCAAGTGGCTGGCATCTGCTGGTCCTTGTTGCAGGTTCCACTGCTTCCAGCTTCTGATGCCAGTGATTTCCTCTCTGAGCATCTGTGGGCCTTCACTTAGCTCCTCTGATTCACAACTCTGGGTTCCTGCTTGTTTAGCATCTTATGGGAAGGCATATGGCGACCTCTGCTGGGCTCTGCATCTCCAAACATCTATGTCTAGTAGTTTTCTCTCTCTATCGGCACTTCAAGCATCTCCAAATGTCTGGGTCTCTGTCAGCTCTGAAGCAACTTTTCTCCAAATATCTCTGTTGACTCTGAGCTTTCTCCAAAATGTTTCCTCTTTTAAAGTACTTCAGTAAACTAATCAAGACCCACCTTGAATGGGCAGTCACATCTCCAGCTAATCAAAAGGTCACACCCACAATTGGGTGTGTCACATCTCCATGGAAACAATTCAAAGTTTCCACCCCACAATACTGAATCAGGATTAAAAGAAACATGGCTTTTCTGGGGCTTTTAAACCAGCACAGCTATGTAAGGAGATAAAGGCCCAGGTAAAGGGCCAAGGTTGTGAGATTAGGATGTAGTGGCCAAGCAGTAAACTGGAGAGCCAAAGTTCCATCTAAAGGCATTAAAACTCAGAAATTAAAAAAAATAAATCATGGTGATAGCCAATGCAAAATAAATAAAACACACCAAACACACATATATATATACACAAGCCTAATTCTTAATTCATCTCTAAGTGAAATAAAGTCAGGAAGAACATGGCTTAGACATATAGCAATTTACAGTGTTCTACTCAAACTAGATAGAATTTAAACTGATAGGTATTCAACACTATACTTAAGAGTAATGCAATTTAGTTTGATTAGAAAATTATATGTTCCTGTATAATCCGTACATGTTTTGGAGTCCTCCTATTCATATAGCATTGTCTTTGGCTTTCAGCCTAATGAAACAAAAAAGAAGGGAAGGAAAGGAAGAAGTAAACTAAAAGAAAAAAACATCAGAAGCAAATGATTTGATTTATAAATCTCAATGATGGGAATATACCTATTAGCATTTCTTCTAAAATACTACTCCAAATTCTGTAGTTCTTTATTTTAGAGTGTACTAACAGTCAATTTACTGACAATTTACCTCAGGTTCATGGCAGAGGGAATCATTTTCCTACATAATAAAGGACCATCATGACCTCAGTCAAGGAGGAAAGTTTAGTGGAGAATGAAGACCTTCATTTTGTTCAAAAAGCTTCTTAGAAAGTTCATTTTAATTAAGTCCATCTCAGTCCTTCCTGATTCCACTAATAAAAAGTAAAACTGATGAATATGGCTATGTGTTCTGTGTGGGTTCCTGAAAATAAGTTTATCTCATTGAATTTCGTCAGCCAGAGTAAGAGATTCTTCCATACAAAAGAAATTCCAAGAATGGGTAAACATTTCTGGACTTGAATCTAGACCTAATATTGCTAGGCTGATGTGCTAAATGCTGGCACAAGGAAATCATTTCATTGTGAAAAGGGTAATTAGTATAGATTCTAAACAGTCCAATTGCCAGAGAAGGCATCTCAACAGATTAGCTCTAAATACTACTGCTAATGTTTCTGTCTTACTAGCACTTAAAATTTACATAGCTTACCTGTGCATCATGCAGCAGGCCTGTTAAAATTATCCATGTCATTATGCTACTGAGACAACATGAAAGACTGTCAACACGGTTTTAGTTTCCTACAAAGGCCAGCTCCCAAAATGGTAATGACAGCTTTTTTACTCCAAATTTTACTGTATGCTTTATCACACTTTGAATTCTTTAAAGATTTTATTGTTAACTACAACATATATGCAAAGAAAAAAAGAAAAAGCAATGATTTTCAAAGTACATTTCAACAAGTAGATGCAGAACAGATTTCAAAGTTTGTTATGGGTTACCATTTCACTATTTCAGATTTTTCCTTCTATCTGCTCCAAAACACTAGGGGCTAGAGGAAACATTTTGTTCTTTTTTTGTGTGAAAAATAACATGTATACAAAAAAGCAATAAATTTCAACGTGCATCACAACAATTAGTTGTAGAACAGATTTCAGAGTTTGGTATGGGTTACAATTCCACCATTTTAGGTTTTTACTTCTAGCTGCTCTAAAACACACTTTGAATTGTATAAGCATTTTAGGTACATTATCTTGCTATAAATGTTTTTGTTGTGTCTGTAAAGACATTTACTTATTTCTAAAATTTCTTTTGATCTCTATACTCTACCCACTTCCTTCCCTCCACAAACAACTGTTCCATTGTGTATAATGTGCATAATTTTATTTTTAAACATCCCCGGAAAGCACCTGGTGGTGTGTTGTGAATTTGTATTTATAATAACTGTAAATCACACACACACATACCTTACACCTTTACATTTTTCTCCTCCCAGTATTATGCTTTAAAATCTCTCAATGTTTCTATCAGTACATCTATCAGATGATTCTGAATGATGGCTAATCCTCTCTGGTGTGTATTCAACACATTTTACACCCTCACTCCCTCAAATCTAGATCGTCTACAATTCCTTATCCCCTTGAATAATCATGAAGTAAATATCTTTGTCCGTAACTCCTTATGGAACTGTGAAAAATTTAGTATATATACTCAGGTGCAAAATGAAAAGGTCATATGGTTTATTTGTTTTTAATTTGCCTAAGTACTGCCAAATTACTCTCTAGGATCAACGGTGGATGAATGATTACAAATACCCATATCCTGTCAATATTGACGTTGCCCAGCTTTATAATTTTGGCCAGTCTAATGGATGTAAAGTGATAGCGCATTTTTTTCCATTTGCATTTTTTCTGATTACCTGATTCTTTTGAACATCCCTTCAAATGCTTGTTATGTTAGCATTTTGAATTTTCTCTTCTGTAAATTCTCTATCCATATCTATTGCCCATTTTTCTATTTGGCATTGCTGTTTTTCTTGTTGGTTTGCAAGACGTCTTTATATAGTCTAGAACGTTAGATATTAAGCCACTGCCAGTTTTAGACATTGCAGTTTTGCTCTTATAGCATATGTAGTTGACCATGCTTTTCATTGCACAGAAATTCTTAATTTTGACGTACTAAAATACATCAAGTTTTTGCCTTAAGGTTTGTTTAATTTTTATTTAAGAAATGATATCCCACTCAAAGACCCAAAGATATTCTTCTACATTTCCTTTTATTGCCGTTATAGTTTTACCTTTCAAATTTAGATCTCTAAGACATCTGAAATCTGCCTTTATTCTTGGAAAATAAAAATTAAACATAAATAGAAATAAATTATACTAAAAATAAAAATTTAAAAATTTAGAGAAAAAAATCAAGGGAAATTATTATTTTTATAAGAATGCCAGCCAATAAATGAAGAAATGATGGATTTAAGAAAATTGCCATTGTGCAATCCCCAATGGTAGTCTAAGATCAGATCATCAATGGATTATAAGATTCATTAGGAGAAAAAATCCATGAGAAAATTTGTAATGGATGGATCAGGACAAAACCTAAATGCATTGAACAATTTTAGTAGCCCTAAAACAGCACAACTATCTTCAAGTGACGAATAGGAATTAGGCAGAGCCAATCATGAAGCATTTCTGCCGAAAAATCCAAACCTAAATCTAATCAAACCTCTAAATATGACTGCTAGATTACAGGAAATATGAGGAGTAGAGAAACAAGTTCAATGACATCTCATAGGAGCAATTAAATAAAGTTAAAATGTAGAAAATTAGACAAATCACCTAGTTTCCTCAGCAAATATATGGCATTTTAGAAATGAATAAAACTGTTCATAGACTCTAAAAGGCTTAAGAAATATCAACCAAGGGCAATATGTTGACCTTGTTTGAAATTTCAACTATAAAAAGACACTGTTGAGACAATCAGCAAAATTTAAATATGGATTAAATATTGGATAAGATTAAGTAATTATCATTAATTTTACTAGGGTATATATTAGTAACATTGTTTAAAATGTAAACTAAAAAGCTTTTTCCTTCCCTGTTAGAACACACATTGGAATATTTATATGTAAAATGATATGTTACCTGGTCCAGAAGAAAATAAAGGCATGACTGAGTAAATGAGGTTGCAAAGTATAATTGTTGAAGCTGCATGATGGCTACATGAGATTCACCCTATTTTTCACTGCACAATTGAAATCCCCATGATAAAGTTAAACAAAAAGTCTTCTATAGCACCTCATCTCACTCACAGGTCAAGACCAAGTCCTGACAAGGCCCTGTAGGATCTGTGTTACCTTCCTGGATTCAGAGCCTTGCTCCCTGCTCCAGCCATACCCCCTATGCTGAATAACCTCAGATCCTGTCCTGCTGCTTGTTCCCTGTGCTACACAGCATCCCTTCCAAGATACTCACAAAGTTCTCTTCTTCTCCTTCTCTGGACATTTGATCAACTTCCCTCTTTGCAATGAGGACTTTCCTGGTTGCATCCCCACACATACCCCCACCTCCCCCCTTTCCATACTTTTCTTCTTGCTATGATCATTCTTAGCCTACTATAAATTTTATTTGTAGCTCCTATTTGTTATTGGTCTCCCTCTTCTTTACTAAAAACTCCAAGAGGGCAGGGTTTGCATTTGTTTCTTTTAATGCTGTCTTCCTCAGCACCCAGAACGGTGTTTGGCACATATTGGCACTCAAGGAAAAGTGACCATTTATTTAATTAACTGGCAAAATACCCAAACATAAAAGAGCTCAACAAACATCAGTCCCTTCCATTACTCATAATTAGCCACCAGATGCAAGTAATTTAGCCACTTACACCATACTTTGTTCCTACCTTGCGTTGGGGACAATGTGATACACTAGGTATAAGAAGTTAGGCTGCCAAACTCTGCATGCAGGAGATTATACCTGATTGCAGCAGCGGAAAGTATTCCTAAAACAGTTTTGGTTTCCAAAGTTCTATAGCATGAGCCTGTGAGGCACCGCTGCAGGTATTACCTCCACTCCACATTAGAACAAACTAAGGACCAGAGACGTTAACTATTCTGCTCAGTGCT
>PVIY010051543.1:0-15627 GCA_004026745.1 Myrmecophaga tridactyla | reverse complement strand
CTGTGTGCGGCCAGAGGCCCCGACTGCTGGTGTCCAGCACATTTTGGGCAGCCCTGGGGGTTGGGGGCCCAGGCAGGGATGAGCTGGGGCCACAGAGTCTCTGCAAAGTGTCTCGACTGGGGAATTCTTAACTCCCAAGGAGCAGCTCTTTGACGCTGCCCTTATTAGCAAACATCCTCTCCTTTTCCCTTGGGCCACTCATTGTTTTCTGGCTAATTTTTCAGTTCTCCTCCACACTCGATGCAATTAAAATAGGCACCCCCTTAGCAATACTCAGACCCCAGGCTTATGAAAATGCTTGAACATAGTGACAAATTTCTTCCCCATTAAAAGCTGGCTATAGTCTGTTTCGAAGCCAGTAAATATCTTTTTATAAAAAGGAAGCTGGTGATTCATTCTGGGTAATTGTCAAAGAATGAATCCCCAATGAATCCTGTTGAGTGTTGAGCCAATACTCTGCTACTGTCAGACGCTTTGTTGTGCCAAAAGCAAGCACCCTCACTCTATAATCACAAACCCCAAGATGGGCCTCCGATAGGGAGCGCTGCCAAAAGTTCAAATGTCTTTTCAAGAGTTGGCAATGGCTCCGCTGGCGCTGTGCTCACGCATTAAGATAGCGTGGCTGCAGCTTGTACCAAGGAAATTTTACTCCGAAATTATCTCCAGAGAGCAAGTGTAAAAGCATTTTATTAGTGCGTGTGTGCGTGCATGTGTGTGACAGAGTGTGTATGGGGGTGAGCATATTTCTAACTTTTGCAGCTGCTTCTAGGGCTGGAACGTTTCCCCTGCCATGTGACACTTCAGCGTCATTATAAACACAGAAAAATCTCTTTACAGACGTTTGGAGAGGGGGAAGGTTTCCGCTTTTCTAATTTGCACAAGTCAGCTGCTGTGGAGTGCAAGACAGAAACGCCTTTTTGAAAAGGGCCACAGGGAACAAAGTGTTAAACATACTTAAACATACGAGGCTTCTCGTGCCATGATGATGCTCCAAATGCCTTCCTGAGAGTGACTCATGAACCCCTCTGTGCGCCTGGGGGGCTGGGAGCGGCTTCTGGGCCCCTACTTAAGGGATAAAAACCAAATTGAATCAAAGAAAGATGAACGCCGCCAATGGACCTGCAGGGAAACGTGTCTCCGCCCAGGCAGGAACCAGCAGGCCTGATGGCTTCAAATGGAGTCCCCATGTCCTCTCTCGGTGCTCCGGGCCTCCGCTGGGCCACCCCGCCAGCCGGGGACAGCCGGCCCACGGGGAGGGGCCGAGGTGACCATTACCCAAATTAGGAGTTGTGACCACCGGGGTGGGGAGAGGGGACCCACATGGACAACTTAAAGTCTCTCCTGAAGTAAACAGAAGCTGCATACCTTCCAAACTATTCGCAAGTGCAGATGAGGTTTCTTTACGGTAATATACCCACTTTATGTCAGAAGTAGCGATAATTTCATCAGAAAAGACGTTTTTAGAAATGTAAGATTAGAGCCTATGAAACTGTCTTTTCGATAGGTCAAAAAGGGTCAGACACTGGCAACTGGAAATGGTTTACCTAAGAGAAAAATTGGAATTTCAGCCGAAGAATTTTAGCGAGAACTATTCTGTCTGAAACATGGGGATACTTTTTACTTATTTTTAAAAAAACCTGAAAACACAGTGTGTAATACAGCACTACCACGTGCGAATGCTCGCTCATCCCTGGAGCCACCTTTTCTGCTAAAATAGCAGTGAGTGAAAAAAGAATTCTGTGCAAGCATTGTTGTTGCAGCAGCCCCCGCCACTGCAGCTAACTGCTGCCCCCCGAGCACTTGGCACTGAGGCCCCAAGGTGGGCAAGTTTCCCATCGTCCGGGCGCCCCAGAGTAGCATCAGTGACAGTCTTCGCGTCATCGGGCCACTGAGAAGGACGGAAGGAGTGAAGACTTGTAAAAAGCCCTCCGAGCAGCGTCCCCGACACAAGAAGCTTGCTAAGTAAATTTAAATGAGCATCTAAAGACATTTGCGCCATGAGAGACCTTTACTTTACTGTCGTAGATGACAGGTCCCACTGGAGGGACCACCGGCCTTACCCGGCAGATCCTTTAGGCCACTCGCATGAGTTTTAAATGCCATTTGAATGACAAATCTGGTGTTGGCAGTGACCCCTCCTGCCTGCCACGCTGCAGGGACTGCTCTCCAAGAGCTCGGTGGCTAACCAGCCACCTCTCCCAATTGCCCCACACAGGAAGAGAGGTGCGATCGGCACAGAAAACATCCTGCCTGACATCGGGGGCTGACATGGGGGTGCTGCCCTATGGTAGGATGTGGGCGCCAGGACACGGTCCAGCAAAAGGTCACACCTTCTGCAGGTGAGAGGAAGAAAGCCTGGACCCCAGAGAAATCCCCTGGCCACCAGCACACCCTCCCATGCCCGCCAGCCGCAGGCTCCCAGCAGGGACACACCCTCCTCTCCCACAGCCCCAGCGCTTCCCCTTCGCAGTAAACGCACGCAGAGCCCAGCCAGCTGGGGAGGCACCGCAGAGGATTTAGTTCTAGGGGACAGAGACGCCTCTCGCTTCATGCTTAAAGCCGGGGGCTGGCTGAACCCCTCGTCTGCACAGGACAGACGGGGACGGGCGCGGGCATCCGGCCGCCTCCGGGTTTGCGCGACAGGAAAATGCGGGACCGCTGTGCGGACGAACTGCATTCGGGCAGGTGAGCGTGGCGGTGCTGGCTGTCGCTGTGGGCGCGGCGGGCAGCCCTGACTCTGATGGTCCGGCACCGCGGCCAGAGCGGGCGGGCAGTCGTGGGGCCCTGGGCGCTGCACGTGGCCGTGAGGCACTGTGTTGGCGCTGCGCCCTCAGGTCCCCTCCGGACACTGCCGGTCAGAGGCACGGACAGCGGACCATCCCCAGGGGGCCGGCTACCCTTTTTCCTCCCCCTAAGGACAGAAGGAGACAGAAGAAGCAGGGCTTGTGCACCCTGGCAGCAGGGACTTTGTTTAGATGGTGGGAGGAACTGGCCGTCACTAAAGATTAACTTTAAAACCGAACTAATTTGGACTAATTGGAGGGAGGTGAGTCTGAATCACTTAAAACTCTGAATTAGACCCTATTTTTAAATGAAATATCGTTTTTGCTTTCAAGCACGTACAGTGACTCAAACTAGGGTGCTTTAGCAAATGAATAAGAGTGATAATT
The DNA here is from genome assembly GCA_004026745.1 of Myrmecophaga tridactyla. Lineage (NCBI taxonomy): Eukaryota > Metazoa > Chordata > Mammalia > Pilosa > Myrmecophagidae > Myrmecophaga > Myrmecophaga tridactyla. The sequence continues at coordinate 12,457 of PVIY010051543.1, read as the reverse complement.
AGCATCTTGTCTCTTTGGAGGGAAATGCAAGTGCTTGAGGAAAAGAATTTTTCTTTAATGAAAAGGCAGAAGTAAATGTCAGCTCAGCCCTGACAAATCACCCAAAAATCTGAATCTGTGGGGGCTCGGCCTAATCAAATATAGCTGTGGGTGGCTGCGGGGTTGGCGGATGCTGTTCTCTGAGCATTCGTTTTAAAATGGGGGATCTGGGGTAGTACAGGCCTAGAGAACGCGCGCCAGGACCTGTGACCCCCCAGTTCCCTTCAAGCTCGCTGCATTTATTTGCCTTATAGCTTAGGCTTTTTAAACATAAGGAGAATCCTTTAAGCCCTCGTGTCCTACTCTTGTCATTTATTACCACCATGCGGCAACACTGGGGTATGAGGCCAATAAATCATTTGGACAGGAAGTGACTACAGGCCGGATTAATTTCATTATCATCCTTAAGCAGATAGGTGTCTAGCATGGCCAGTGTCTCCAGTGAAGACTGATGCTCTATCTCCCCTGACAGGCCTTCGCCTGGCCTTGCCGGCAGCTGTGGTGGCTCTTCGTTTCCCTCCAGAAATGACCTATTCTGCCTGTCCCTACAAATGGGGATGAGTGGCCACGCCCCTCCCTGTGGGGCCCACCCCATGCCACCCAGATGCTGGGGGCTGCAGAGAAGCCTGAGCAGAGCCCAGGGGACACAAAATGCCTGACTGGGTCAGAGGGGACACAGGGAAGCCCGACCGGGTCAGAGGAGACAGGGAGAAGCCCAAATAGGGCCCAGAGGACACAGAGAAGCCCAAATGGGACCCACGAGATGCAGAGAAGCCTGACTGGGTCAGAGGAGACACAGAGAAGCCCAAATAGGGCCCAGAGGACGCAGAGAAGACCGACTGGGTCAGAGGAGACACAGAGAAGCCCAAATGGGGCCCAGAGGACACAGAGAAGCCCAGATGGGGCCCAGGAGATGCGGAGAAGCCTGACTGGGGCCCAGGGGATGCAGAGAAGCCCAAATGGGGCCCAGGAGATGCGGAGAAGCCCAACCAGGGCCAGGGGACACGGAGAAGCCCAGATGGACACAGGGGATGCGGAGAAGCCTGAATGGGCCCAGGGGGGACATGGAGAACCCTGACCGGGGCCCAGGGGACGCGGAGAAACCCAAATGGGGCACAGGGGATATGGAGAAGCCCGACCGAGGCCCAGGAGAAGCCCAATGGGACACAGCCCTTCCGGCACAGCTGAGCAAGTCCAGAGTTCGTTAGTCAGGAGCTCTGAAGGCGGTCCTCATGTTGTGTTCTGTTAGGGGTTGGAATATACACCCCAAGAGATACATTGAGGTCCTAACCTTTGGAACCTGTGAATGTGAGCTTATTTGGAAATAATGTCTTTGCAAATGGAATTCGTTAAATCAAGGTCGTTCTGGAGGAGGGTGGCACTGACTCCAATATGACTGGTGTCCTTATAAGAGGGGGAGAAGAGACACAGACAGACATCAGGAGAGAAGATGGCCGTGTGGCGACAGAGGCAGAGACTGAATTATGCCGCAAGCCAAGGGCTGCCGAGGAGTGCCAGCCACCTCCAGAAGCCAGGAGAGAGGCGTGGGACAGGCTTCCCTTCTGTACCTTGACTGGCCTCCAGAACTGTGAGACAGTAATTTCCCGTTGTTGTAAGGCATCCCATGTGTGGGACTTTGCTATGACAGCCTTAAGAAACTAAGATGTGTCCCCTCCAAACTGGCTGAGACAAGCTTGCAATCCTGACTGGGGAGAGAGGCAGCCGCCAGCCCCTCTGGAGCCCTAATTTCAAACCGATGCCGCCGGGGCCCCTCTCCAGCACCGGCACCTGGCAGCCCCTCAGCCTCCAATCTCCTTCCAACCAGTGAGCATTTCTCCAAGCGCAGCCCCGTGGGATGTTCACAAATACCAGAAGTCCAGAACGACTGCTCTGGGGAAGACAGTTCTGAGTTGGGAAGTCTCAGCTTCAGGAGCAGGTTGTGAGCTGCGGCAAAGGCTGCAGGGCAGGGCACACTCGGGGCCCCCGAGCCCCGCTCCCTGAAGCCCATGAGTAAGGTATTCTCCATTCCTGTTGTTGCCAGAAAGCTCTGCTCAAGGAACAATCTCAGATTCTCCCTGAGTGAAGGGAGAGCTGGGCAGGGTCAGAAAAGTTCAGCGCACATCCCTGGCACATGTCTTCTTGGGGTGTTACGACCATAAAAGACAGGGGGCCCTGACTCTGCAGGGGTCGCAGATGGCCGCCCCACTCTCGCCTTCTCCACCTCGGGCAGAGCACCCACACCTCTGCCTCTGCCTGGCCACCCCACCCCGACGAGTGCCACAGAGGCCTCGCCCTCATCCCCAGCATCTCCCTGACCCAGCCGGCTTGTGGCACCCCCTCCTGAGCCTCTCACAAATCTATCCGCTTGTCTCCACCTCCAGAGCCACCACATCACTTCTGGGCAGCATCGTGCCACCCCTGGAATTCTTCACCAGCTCCTAATGGGTCTTTCTGTCTCCAAGCTTCACCAGTTGAAGTCACGCTCAGCCACAGTCATTTTCCGAGACACAAATCTCTGCTAAAGACCATCCAAATGCTTCCCACTGTACGTGGGATAAAATTAAAATTCCACAAGGAGCTGACGAGGCACTGTGGGATCTGCACCTCCCCTGCTGGCCTCCCTCCCAACTTCTCTGGCCTTCCTCCTAGAGAAGCCATGGTGGGTGCTGCTTAAGCCATGGGCTCTTGGCTCTGCCACTGACTAGCAGTACTAAACCTCCCTGAGCCTTAGTTTATCCATCTATAAAGTGGGGTTAATAACAGCACCTACCTCATTGCACCGCTAGGAGAGGACCTTGCACAGGGGAGGTGCTTCATACACGCTGGCCATTACTAGCTCCGACTGTTGCTCTAGCCAGTCTAGAAGTCTTTTTGGAGAACAAACATGCTTTCCCTGCCCTGCTGGAGGCTTGGCATTTATTGGCCCCTGCTAGGCAGGCTAAGTTCCCTTCTTTCTTTAGGTCTCAGCTTCCTCCAAGAAGCCTACTCAGATGCCCCAAGCCACAGCTCTCATTATACCACCGCTGTGGCCCCTTTACTTGCCCTCCATCCACCTCTCCCAGCCCTCCCTGGGCTGCAGGCTCCATGAGGACGGGGCCTGGCCGTGGGTTCCTCTTTCTCCTGCATCACAGCAGAGTGGATAATGACCCAAGCTCTGCGCAGTGGTGCGGGGTGAGCCCCAGTATCCCCACCTTCCCTGTCCTGTGCGGGTCCCCCCGACTCTCAGAGCACCTCCGAGAAGCCACCTGGCCTCCCACAGGGAGGGGACAGGACCGGGGCTTAAAGAAGAGACCACCAGATATTGCAAACAAAACAAAAGTCAGAAATCCTTCGGGGGTAAAAAAGGTCCCAAACAAAAGTTTACAGGGGTCAGCGCAGAGGGGTCCCCGGGCCCCTGCTTGGCACCAGCACACCCGGCATCGAGCGGGAGGCCAACCCTTCTGTGGGGCTCTGCTCAGCAGCACCCTTCCGAGGCCAGAGGAACTCCCAGAGGAGATGCTTCTGGCCTGAGCTGCAGGCTGGGGTGTGATCAGGCGACACGAAAACCGCAGCCTTCCAAGAAGGGGCTCCTCCCCCACGAGAGACGGGGAGAAGCAACTAAAGAAAATTTCCACCTGGGAGCCATGCACACTGCACACCGTTCCAGGAAGTGGGAGGGGTGCCTGGATTTTATTTCATTTCATTTCTTAGACATGACGTGGTCCTGGAAACAACGCAGCCCCGTTAGACTGGGGTGAGGAGGGAAACTGCCACCGAGTCTGGCTCTTACCTCGTAGTGGCCGATGGTGTTCAGCTTGGTTATTCCATCTTCGAGAATCACAGAGGAGCTGTCAATGTCCAAGAGTTCTTTCTGGCGCGTGCCCACCTGGAGCTCTGAAAAGAAAATCATTTGTTCCCTTTTAAAATAGGATGGGTGATTGCAAGCGCTCCCGGGTCACTGTCACAGATACTGTTCGTGAAGAAATAACACCCAGGAGAGTGGTAAATATCTGTTTGAAGGTGGGGCGCTGCGTCAGCCAGACGGTGGCCTGAGTTTGGCTCTGCATTTTTTGGGAGGCGTAGTGGTGGTTTTGGATCCTAACTTTTAGGACCACTTTCCCCTTTAGCTTTTGCTCCAGGGCTGATCCTAGAAGTGAAGGCCAAAATAAAGTACCTCTGAGGGACTAAGTGCCTCCCCAAACTGGGAAGGTCGGTCTGTGCAGTCATGCACCTGTGTGCACATGTCTGTGGAAGGCACAAAATGAACCATCCCCTGCAGGTCTGTGCGAGGCTGATGAGCTGCTGCGGGATACACAGCACCACGGGGCTCAATCTCTCTTGCAGAGGTTGCCTATGTATGTCCTGGGGTTGAAAAGTGGGCCAGAAAGGTTTTTTTTCCTTTTTTGCAGCCCTGCATTTACACTGTTTTTATCTATCTATCTATCTATCTATCTATCTATCTATCTATCTATCTATCCATCTATCAATCAATCATCTATCTATTTTAATGTCAATTCAGGGTCAACACTGAAAGATGAGGAGCTGTGCACTGTTTTGGACTTCTGATGTCCTCTAGAAGCTCTGTAACACCAAGCCAGCAGGCCCACCTGGGACAGGCCAGCTGGAGCTCAGGGTGCCGCACCCTAAATTGGCATGTCCTTTTCCTGCTTTGAGTTGGGCCCCACATTTCCTAGTGTCCCAGGTGAGCCGACACCCCTTACTGATGGTACTTCTGCCCCTTTGGGCATCCCTGTTTGGGAGCGTCTGCCACGAAAGGCATAAAGCATCGCTACTGCTGATTCTGGATGTTAAAGCAATGAATTCACAGCAGATTTCTGAGATTTGCCTTAGTTTTCTGAGACCCGCCTTGCAGGTGGCTAGGATGATGAGCACGTGTGCAGAAGCCTGGCACGGCTGGTACGCTCTGCTCCCATTGACCATCAAGTCACAACTTAATGCCATCTCTCTGCTCTGGGCCTGCCTTCCTGCGCTAGGAGGCAAGGCACACCTGACTGGCACAAACCCAGACCACAGCCTGTAGACAACTGCTACTGATTTGTCACTGGCAGGACCGAGGCTGGTGAGCTTTGTCCCCGCGGCTGGCAGGCTGGGTGTGCTCAGTTCCTTTGCAGCCAGAGCCTCACTTTCTACCTGTATGTTCCGTGTCAGGAAGTCAATGCTCTGGGCTAAGGCCTGGTTCCCTGGCTGGGGCTGCCCCTTTAGCCTTAGATGGAACCGAATCAGCTAAGACGGGCTTCCAGCTGCCCAGCAGCCCCTCTGGCGGGAGGAATTTTATGCTTTCACTCAAACGTCTCGGCCCCTGGCCCCAGGCTTCTCTCAATGGTCTTTCAGCAGGAGCTCTGACCTGGAGAGTCAGATGGGGTGGTTTTCAATGCCTGTTTAGCCAGGGCCTATGATGAAACAGCAAGGGAATGCGACCCTTGTCACTCTCACTGCAGCGCTTTCACTCACACCTCCCATCCCATTCTCTGCTGTGAATCCCGCGGCGGCGTTGCGCTGGGCGGCGGCGCACGCAGCATGGAGCTCAGCTTAAAATGTCGATGGACATCTGAGCGAAGAGGGCCCCGTGAGTCTGCTCATGCATACGCCCTCCTTTGCAGTCTACCAAGAGGGCCCGAAAAATGAATTCATAGCAGATGCTGCTCTGAGCTGGGGGAGGATGGAGAATATACTTAATGCTGGATGTGATTAGCAGAGGGGAAGATGACCGTTCTAGGTTGCTGGAGTTAAAACCCAGGCTCTGTGACGCCCACTAATGACACCCTGGGCATCATAACAAACAAATCAAATGCCAGGGGGAATGAAGCGCATGCACAGGGCGCCCGGCTCACACCTTTTTGTGCTCCCTGAAGCAAGGGGACCCACTCGGCCCCAGGGGCGGCAGTCTCATGAAACTGATTTACAAACAATATTTTGAAAAATGATATCTTTGAAGGATTCCTGGGAAGAATCGTGATGCTAAAGCAATACATACAGTGTCCTCCTTCCCCGAACACTCTCTGGGGAACAACCCTGGCTAAAGTGTCCCCCATCAGAAGCTGCTGTGGACAAAGAGGGAGGGAAGGCAGGAGGGACGCTCGCCAGGGGACTGGGATGGGAAGAGGTCCTGCGTTGCCTTACCCAGACCAATTTCATTGAGCTGAAGTCCGTAAGGAGAGCCGTTTTTACTTAAAAACGCTTGGAAAATCTTTTCTTTGGCTTGGCCAATGGTATCGCAATCAAGCACGTTGACTGATAGGTTCCGACAGACGTCTGCGCTCTCGTTTTCCGGAATTTTCTCAAAGACAACATTTAATGCCTGCAAGAGTCCAAACGGGGATGCCAAGCCTGTTAGATCACTGCCATTCCGGGGACATTCCTAAGTGACCAAAGCCTTGGCGATCCCCGCTAATACCCCTGACAGTGCAGCAGCAAACATCGTATTGTACTGTACCCCTTTAATCTTTTTTCCATAATCTGTTCTTTTCTGGGATAATGGAAAGGAAAACAGAAAATTAAAACTCTCATTATCGAAGAAGCATTGAAAAAATATGTCTGAGAGTAAAATGTATATACACATAAATATCTACAAATGGCAATTCCTAATTTCATCTTTAAAAAAACATTGGGAAGGTTCCACAGTAGGTGAAGAGGGCACATTGGTGATTACCCTTTTTATGACCGGCCAGCAGAGTCCCACAAGTGAAGCTCCAGGTGACAGGAAAGGGTACCAGGCCCTCCGATTGATCCCGCCGATGAGGTCGCGTCTTAACACGCAGCATTAATTATGGGAACACTCTCCCCCCCTGCACTTCCGACATCTCCAGTCAGGCAGCTTCCCGATTCCCGAGCACTCATTAAAACACTGAGCTCTCCATCCCGTACTATGATTCTTGCATTAATTACTTTACATTTCAGTGCCGTTACTTAACGTTTTGTCAGTTAACGGTCTCCCAGTGCAGCAAAACCTTAGACTCAGACTAATGGGGGAGGTGAGGCCTTCGTGAATGTGTTAAAAAAATAGTAACACATAACCAGGGAATATTTCAAAACAAGTTTTAAAGCTATTTCAGGTTTACTCATAGAACAAACGGACCTAAAACCACAAAGGTCTACCTAGCGCAGCTCCTAGGGGAACTGATTCAGGGACTCACTGAGAATATTTGAGCAAAGAGGATAACAGCATAAACACATACAATTTTAGATTCTAAGATGCCTTGAGCCCCTGGAGTCAGAGGCACTTGCCTAGGAGTTGAAATGCACAAATATTTAATAGTTTTGAGCCTGGCTTTAATGAGGGAATGTAGGATGATCAAGTAACGGGAATATGAAGAAATGAAACACATCCCTTGGAAGCTGTGGCTCCTTGGAGTAACTAAAATGGGACTTGTCTCCAAGGGCTGTAATGGAGATTAAATGCGCTGGTGCCCGTCAGGGGCTTAGCACAAGGCCCGGCCACTGGGAAGTGCTCCAGGACAATGACAAAAATGATGGCGATGATGATGGTAATGATGATGACGATGATGACGATGACAATGATGATGATAATGGTGATGATGACGATGACAATGATGATGACGATGACAATGTTGACAATGATGATGATGACGATGAAGACGATGATGATGACAATGATGATGATGATGATGATGATGATGATGATATGGCTTCATCTGGAAACAGAGACAGCCCACGTTGAACAGCTAGGACTGACTCCTCTGCTGGGGAAAGGCGGATGCTGCCAGCTTAGTGGGGTAGGTCATAGGCTCTGGAGTCAGGCTCCTGGGTTCGATCCAAGCCCACCAGTAACCAGCTGGCAGCTCTCTGATTCTCAGTTTTCTCACATACAAGCGGGAGTAATAGCAACAGCACATGGGATGAATGGTGTCCCCCCAAAGATACGTTCACTTCTTAATTCCCTGTCCCATGGCGTAATCGTATGTGGAAATAGGGTCTTTGAAGGGGTGATTCATTAAAATGAGGCCCAACCGGATGAGGGTGCGTGTTAATCCAACACACCTGGTGTCCTTATAAGACGAGGGAAATTTGAACACAGAGACAGACGTGGGGGAGCATGTCGTGAGAAGGTGACAGCAGAGACTGAAGTGATGCTTTACAAGCCAAGGAATGCCAGGAGTGGAAAGAGGCAGGATTTCCCCCAAAGATGTCAGTGGAGCCGCTGTCCTGCTGACACTGATTTTGAACTTCTACCTCCACAACAGTGTGACAACAAACTTCTAATGTTCTGAGCCACCCAGTTTGTGGTCCTTTTGTCACAGCAGCCTTAAGGGACTCATCACACAGGAGCTGTCTGGTGGGATCCTGTGATGACGAAGTGAATCAACCCACGTGGCATCTAGAAGAACGTTGGAGTAGGAATAGCGGGGTGAGTTCTTGGGAGATATGACCATAGGCCGCTGACCTGGAAATGGGGCTCCTGGAACTCTGGAATGTTCTTAGGGGCATGTCTTCTCTTGATGCCTTTAAATCTTGCCACTGCAATCCTGCTTATAGTCGTGCAAAAGTAAACTCCAGCCCAGTCCCAAACCACATGATCAGAACCCCCACTCAGTGGAATCTGAGCTCTGAGGTTAACCTGTGACCTCGTCCTGGCCTGGGCAAGCCTCCTTCCTCCTGGTGCAGGCAGGCAGCCAGCCGGGCCGGCCTGCTCTCGGGGAACACCTGTGTTCTGGGGCTGGCACATGCTAGAGAGGGGGTCGGAAGCCTCTCTGTTTACGAGCCATGAAATCCTGGGCGGCAAAGCAGGGCAGGGATAACTGTGGTCATGCAGAGTGTCTGGAAGGAGCCCACATGGCCGGCCTCACGCCAGCACCCTCTGCCTCGCCTCCCTTTAGTTAGCCATGTGTACCACGGCCCCTCAAGTCACGCGCGCGCTTGGCCAAACGCGCCACAAGACGCTTTTTTCAATCCTCCCCATGTCCTGGAGGTTGTATCACTATCCCCACTTCACAGTGAGGAAACTGAGGCCCGGAGGGGCCACGTGACTTGTGCAGCTAGTCGCTGGTAGGGTCCTGGTCTGAAGGCAGACGTGCCTGAGTGCAGAGTCGGCGTGTGAACTTGGCAGCTATTTGGCGCTCGCCCCTCCAGCCTGGCTCCCCCAGTGCGCTGAGCGGCCCTTGAGCTCCTCGCCCCCCAGCAGCCCAGGGACCCTGGGGACCTTCCTGAAGCCACGTGCGTCCTCATCTGGCTTCCCCAGCAAGTCGGGGTTCTGGGGGGCTGACGTACCCTGCCACTCCCTGTCGGGACAGACTGGCCCCCCTCGAGCAGTAACGGTGGTTAAGCTACTTCACAAGTGGCTTTCACAAAGCCAGACGGAAAGCACCTTTTCCCCGCAGCCCCAGCGATCCCGCTTGCCTAATAATTTTATAGGTATTTGCCAGCTAACACTCTGTCACTACCTAACAGGCACTATTGTCTTTAACAAAACACCTCTTTATAGGCAATAAATGTTCTTAAAAACATAACCAGGAGAAAAAAAATCTTAACAGGATGTAAAATAATGTAAATCTGCTACCGCCTCCACTGCTAAATGGGTGGGAAAAAGGTAAAAATGGCATTTTACAGCATCCATGGGGAATACCGAGAGTAAATTCAGACACAAATTGATTTGCGTTCATTTTTCATGCTGCTCACCCTCAAACAGCAGCTTCCTAAGGCGGAAACGGAGGCAGGAGGGCTCTGCCTCTCACCACCCCCTGCCCACAGGGCCAGGAAAGCACAGACTGGGAGCTGGGGAGCGGCCGCCACCCACCCACCCCCGTCCACCCATCACCCCATGCCCACCCACCCCCGTCCACCCATCCCCCCACCCCACCCATCCGAGACAGCGTGACGTCACGAGGTCGGCTTCAGCCACTGTTCTCCAGCCTGGAGAACCGCCACCCCCCCAATGGCAGCACCACCTCTCACCCCAACCCCACATCAAGGCCTATTTAACCGGAGTCTTCTCTGGGCCCTGCCAGGGGCTGAGGAATAGGGGAGACCTTTAAGGCTCGGTTCTTGCACCCGGATAATTCACAGCGCAACTGGAAGCACAAAGCATCGCCTGCGAACAGTATTCACCCGCCAGACTCTGAAGTGTTTCTGGGGAGCTCGGGGACAGGAGGGCAAGGGCCCCGGCACCAGGGCACATCAGTCAGCCCCACTGCCCCCTCTCCCGCCTCCCAGCCATGGGAGCGGGGCCAAGTGATCTCACTGAGCCTAAAAAGTCCTGCTGCCCCCACCTCCCGAGGGTGACAGGACCACTCAGTAAAGGGACGCAATAACAGTACCTTAGGAGGGCACTGTCCGTGCTGACACGGCTCTGAATGACGCAGGCACGTGTGAGGCGGTATGAACTAGTCTCAGAAACAACCCCATACGGCGGATTCTCTTATTCCGTTTTACAGATGAGAAACTGAGGCACTGAGCGCTTAAGTATATTGCACTAGGTCACCCAGAAAGTAAACGGTGGAGCCAGGCAAGCTGTGTCCCAAACGCTCCGTGCTCCTCCTTCCAAAACATGAAAATGATGGTCTGCAAACTAGCGCAGGCCATTAATTTTCAATACCGAGGGCAAACTGCTCTAAAACGTGCACCAGTCTCTTCTCGGAAATCTGTCCCTCAGCTAAGAAGAGCTGCCCGGGTTGTCCCTCTTGCCTTGTGAAAGTGGCAGCCATGGATGACTGACCTGCTCACAGCCAGCCCTCCTCCTGCTGCTCGCAGAAGATGGCCAGTTGTGGTGACTCCCGTCTCATTCACCGGGCGCTGGCATGTGAGCCCAATCCTGGCCAACGAGACCCATCAGGAGAGATTCACTGCCCTAACGGAAAGGCAGAGAAGTGCCTGGAGCCACGGCAGCCAACTTGTGACAAGGAGGGCAGAACCAGGAGGAAGGCTGAGAGGGGAGTAGAGCCCTGACACCGCTGAGCAGATGGGCCAGCTGGGCGGCTGCCAAGTTTCAAACTTCCCGCTTTAGGATGCAGTTCACTGCTTTTACCGTCTCAGGCACCATTAGCCAGATTTTCTCTTACTTATGCATCCAAACTGCATGTCTCCAAACTGCAAGTTTCCAAACTGAGAGAGCTTGCTTTATGGGCAGAAGTAGATAAAGTCATTCACTGATACTCATTTACCTTGCACCTGTTGTGCGCATGGCATTGTAGATAACAGAAATCAGGGAAGGCTGCATGAAGGAGGTGGCATTCAGTTCAGTTCTGGAAAGGAGCTTCATGTGCAGCAGCAGCACATGAGTGAGGCCTCTGGACCCAAGGAGACACTTGATTTCCTGTCTCTGATAGGACTGGTGAGCAGCAAGCCTCAATCCTTTACTCAGTGTAGTGGGTTGAATAGTATCTAGCCCCCAAACTCATGTCAACCAGCCTCTCAGAATGTGACCTTCTTTGGAATTAAGGTCTTTTCAGATGTAATTAAGATGAAGTCATACATGGTTAGGACCAAATCCAGTGACTGGGGTCCCTACAAGAGGAGGAGATGCACAGGGACACACAGAGGCAGACGCGGAGTGCTGGCAAGGCTGCCACAAGCCAAGGGATGCCAAGGCTTGCTGGGGACACCAGAGCTAGGAAGAGGCAAGGAAGGATCCTTCTCTGGAGCCTGCCGAGGGAGCAGAGCCTGCCCACACGTTCATCTCAGACTTCCAGCCTCCAGCACGGTAAGGGGACTGTTGTTTAAGTCGCCCAGTTAGTGGTACTTCCTCACGGGTGGCACCAAGGCACCCGGGCCACCCGCAAGGAAGTCCAGATAATAATCCCACTTCCCTGGGTGGGAGCGAGACGGGAGGACTTGAGGAAGCACACTTGCCTTTCCAAAACCGCCAGCAGCAGCTGAGAGAGAATTCTGGACCATCAACAGAGAAAAATGGTGAGGAGAAAGCTGTTCTAGGTCTTCAAAAATAATAGCAATAATAACAGCCAACCCTTATTGAACATTTGTGCACCGGGAACTGTTTTTAGGGTTTTGCTAGCTCATTTACCCCCATGCCCCCTGCATTAGTTAGGGTTCTCTAGAGAAACAGAATCAACAGGGAACACTTGCAAATATAAAATTTATAAAAGTGTCTCACGTGACCGCAGGAACACAGAGTCTAAAATCCACAGGGCAAGCTGCGAAGCCGACGACTCTGGTGGAGGGTCTGGATGAACTCCACAGGACAGGCTCACCAGCCGAAGCAGGAATGAGACCTGTCTCCTCTGAGTTCTCCTAAAAAGGCTTCCCATGATTAGATTTAGCATCACTAATTGCAGAAGACACTCCCCTTTGGCTGATTACAAATGGAATCAGCTGTGGATGCAGCTGACGTGATCACGACCTAATCCTATGAAATGTCCTCATTGCAACAGACAGACCAGCGCTTGCCCAATCAGATAAACAGGTACCACAACTTGGCCAAGTTGACACGTGTCCCTAACCATGACAC